>JANRGW010036792.1:0-49744 GCA_024733675.1 Psilopsiagon aymara | reverse complement strand
GGGCTTTTGCAAGTGATGCTCTGAGGTCAGAGCAAGTATCTTAGGCAGAGAAAGCTCTTCCCACCACTACACTTCCAGGGGAGCAGAAGCAAGGAGGGGCAGTCGCAGAAAGCAGGAAAATTATTCTCCTTCCTGGACCCATCTTCACAGGAAGGAGGAGAGAGAAGAGATGTCAAAATGAGCCTGCAAATTCAAGGCAGCTGGAATTGCCTCATCCTCCTGGCATGGACAAGAGGAGGGTTTCTCCTGGTCCCTCCCCCTTGCTTAATGCATCACCTCTTCTGTGGTGGGGATGCGGTGTGAGGCAGAAGGGGAAGAAGGTTTAGCAGAGCTATTTCAGTTTTAGGAGCATGCAGTTCTGTCCTGTTCCATCCAGCATACAGGATATAAACTGCAATGGGAAAAGCTGCACTTGAGCCTCCCGTGCTTACCTCCCTTCCCAGCACCACACACCAGGGACAGAGAACAAGGTGAAAGACAAGGTCAGGATGTGGAATACTCCATGCCCTGCTTTTCGTCCCAGATTCTTTGCTAATCAACCTGCCCATACAAAGCCAAATGAAGCCAGTGAAACTAAACATACCCTCTTCAACAGCTTTGGAACAAACCCAAAGATCAGCTACTTGCTATGGACCTTCCTGACCTTCATGCAAAATGATGCTGGACCATGACACAAACATTGGCATAGATCTATTTGTTCTGTCTGATTCTCTGTTTAGACAAATGTATTATACTATATTTTCATAGGTTCAGCATTTTTATTCTATAAGTTATGTATGACTATTGTTGGCTTTGACTGCAGTGAACTAACAGCTTTATTTTCATAGTAAATTCATTACCCTTTCCTACTGAGGAGTTTAAATGAATTTAAAATATTTCTTCCCTTGGCTATTACTTATGAGACTGAGCTTCATATTCCTCTTACAGAGTGGTAAACCAGACTTTGATTAATTGCATTCCTATACTTAAGTCAGCCTTAATGTGCCATAACTTTGCAAACAAATACAATATTGACAGATGCCTAGAGGTCATTCCTTTGGGGAATAAATATGTTGGTTTGCTGATGAATGGTGGATCTGCCATTATCATAATGAAACATAAAATTATGAGGAAACTCTGATTTCAAGCCTTGTTATAAATCTGAAATCAATCCAAATTCATCCCTAAATCATCTTCCTCCCTAAGCTCTTCATTGGCATTGAACTGAGGTGATGTAAAATTTCTGTTTCTGAGGCTTGGCGGGTTTATTATTCCAAGTAGATAAAAGATTGCGACCTTCAGTACGCTCACACCGTTCTACAGAGAGGCGTTTTGAGAAGTTTCAAAGCCAGGTTTTTATCTGTTACTTACCTTGTTCAAGTGTACAAAAATTTGTAGGCATTTTCAGCCTTGCAAGCTTCGAAGCCTGCCAGCTTCCAATCTAACTCCTGTCACATGAGAGAGCGTTGGCACGTGAAAGCCTCTTGGCCAGCTCAGCTGTCTTCATCATCAGGTAGTGATTTATTTCTCAAAGACTGTTTTTAAATACATTCTGGTTTGCAGAATGCTTTCCAAACAACATCTCTCCCATTCCTTCCACAGCCCCTCTGCTTGAGGAAAAAAAAAAGCCCAGCAATTTTAACACGCTGAAGAATCAAGAAGTATGCATTCTTCTGTGTATGAACTGGATGAACATGATTTACCCAAAAAGCCGTGATTTAAAACAAATAAAGCCACTATTCAAACAGTAACCACAGCCTGTGCTGCCACCTATCCTTAGTTAATCTCTGTATTTCCTGCATGCTCTTTTTCCACCTCGGAATGATGAGCTCTGTCCTGTAAGCAGGTCTGCCCTTCGCCTGCTGTAACAGCATGAACATCGGCCCTTGTCCCAGCCTGGGGAGCCACACACTTGACCATGGGAGAACTTGCAAGATGCATCTGCATAGAGCAGGTATTGGATGCTACCTCTGTCTTTTACACACAGAGGGAAGCATCAGCAAAATTAACAAGTCTTTGGAGTAAAACTTGTGCTTTCCCCTTCTCTTTTGCAAATTCTACAATTTTACTCTATTTGAATTAAAATTTAAATGGTTTATTACTATGTTTAGCTCTTGAAATATTTTTACTCCCAAGAAAATAAGCCTTTTCTTTGCTGTTGGACTTGAAGTATTATTTTGACTTTCTCTATCCTGTACTGTATAATATTCATGATATCATGGCAAAAAGCCCATGTTCAGAAGCTCAGCTTGAAAAAGAAACCTCTCCTGTAGGGCAAACTGTGCAACAGTAGCAGTGAATCTGCAGTTCCTGTCCTGCCCTGTGTTAAGGGGCGTTTGGGTGGGTTTGCCTGAGAGGTCTAATCCGTGCCTGGAGCTCCACCATCTGCAACCCAGCAGCTCCACAATAGGAGGAGGAGGAGGCATGAAAGAACTACCCAGAGACAGAGAGAAGCAAGCACACCACCAGCCTGAGAGGCTTCTGCAGGAACATGCTGTATTGGATACAAAATCCAATCAATCACTGCCATTTCACAGACCGCTCCCTGTAAGAACTGGAATTAATGGGGTAAAAGCAAAGAGGTGAGGAAGAGCTGCGGGCAAGCCAGCTGGTCAGTCATGCAGGTTCTTCTCCACACATCATCTTCATTATTCTTACAGAGGTGGTAAATCAGAAAACACCTTAATAAACGCTTAAAGACTCAGGGCCTACATCGAGATGTGGCACTGTGACGTCCTAAAACCTCAGAAAGATATTTTGCTTTTATGTCTTCTAAAGACCAGTTTAAATGTTGACCATATGCCAGGTACTTCTAGTTTTATTGCTTCAAAGATCTTGTAGAAATAATTCATCTTCATTAAAGGGCAGTAACAGCAGCTACCTATAGTCAATACACTTAGTGAAGGGGAATAACTTGAATGCATTAAATGAGCTTCATCTAGTTACAGGTAGAAGGAGCTCTTCTTATCCACAAAGATGCCAACGATACCCACTGACTCTTTCTCATCAAAAGATTAGCAGGTTTCATGATTAATTTCAGTAGCAAATAGATTGTAATCCATCCCCTTAGGTCCACCGGGGTAGAGGTTAAATGCTGGGAAAAGGTGGTCTGACCATATAATGAAATTCAAACACAGAGATGGCAACTACAGGAATTGTTAAAGGGAATGACAACAGGAAGGTAGTTCAAGAAACTTTATTTACAGCTCACCACATCAAAAGAATAGTGACAATATTGTACTTTGCAGGTGTAAGAGTCAGAAAGTACCACAGATACTGGCTAATTTCACCCTCCAAATTCCCCATGGAGAGCTGCACAACTGAAGAATTAATTCTATTTATTTCTTTTTGAAGATAAAGGTCACAAGTGCAGCAATAAAGAGGCAAAATATTAAGTTTGACATAAAGCAATATAAAAGGAATAAGAAAATATAAATCTGAAAAGAACACTGATGAACTATAACACATTTAGGATACCAAGACCAAAGAGAAACAGGAAGTTGTACAAACGGGACTTCAATTTTAGCAAGGCAAAGTTTTGGAAAGCAAACAGATGAGACACAGATGAAATTTCATTGTAAAGTACAAAAAAGAAAGAATCAAGCAGAGCTACAAAGTGGAAAGCCATCATCCACTGAGCAGAACAAAAGGTTGTCCAAAGCTGCAGTTCCAACTTCTGATGCTCAAAGGCACAAGTCAAGCTCCCTTAAATAGACCCATTTCAAAACCATGAGAATAAGGATGTGTTTTTACAATACAGCTTGAGTCTACATTACTGAAGGAGCAATCTCACTTTTCTCCTCCAGCCCAGCTGAGGGTATTCCCGCTTTCATCCTTTTGCCTGTAAAAAGTTCATCTCACCCCACAGAGAGCAGGTTCAAGCAGCTAAACTGGCACGCAGCAATTGAGGCTGCTGCGAAGGAAGTTGTGAATGCTCCATCCCTGGCAGTGTTCAAGGCCAGGCTGGATGGGGCTTGGAGCAACCTGGTCTAGTGGAAGGTGTCCTTGCCTCTGGCAGGCAGTTGGAACTGGATGATCTTGAGGTCCTTTCCAACCCAAAGCATTCCAAGATTCTATGAGTCTATAAATTCACTGGTCTGGCCACTCATCCACCGGGTTAACATAAGACAAGCAGGATGCTGGAGCAGGGAGGAATGGGAGCACACAACAGGAAGCAGCCAAGGGAACAGGATTACCCCCCTCAGCAGCCACAAGGTGTTAAGAGAGACTCAGCTATACTCTAAACCACCTTCAAATGGACTTACTTGGGATGATTTTTGCTGACCTGGTGGTTTCTGAGACTTCAAGAAACACAACTTGCTTCTGTCTTTTCCTTGAGGGAAATTCTTACTTAGAAATGCTTACTTGAAACAGAAAATATTACTTTGAAGAAAATGTCAAAAAATAAATGCTGAGATTCACTCTCATGACTCCAGGATCTCCAGGTCTGAGGAAAGGGCCAAACATTTTGAGACCTGGAAATAACTCAGAAGATCTATAGCTGAGACTGTGATTTAGATATGAGGAAGCAACATGCTCTTCAGCACTTGAAGAGGACACTCTTCTTTTCAATGTTACAGTTTAATAGAACAATGCTGAAAATAGCATGTGAAATGTGGGCCTTCCATTCTGCAGACTATTAAAACTGGGAACCCGCTGTGTCAAGTCTCTGCAAACAAAGATGAATTTAAAATACACACAGATAAAGAGGCTAAAGGAACCAGATGTGATGTGTTAAAGATCTTACTGGAACTTTGGAAGAAGGAAAGCAATAGAGGGAGAAGATGATCTGAAAAAGAGGGTGTGCGCATTGGAGCTGTTCATGGGAAGCAAATGCAAGGTCACAAAGCCCCTACGGGAGGCTGAAGATCTGCTCCCCGATTCGCTGTTTTAATCAGACACAGAATGAGAAATGTCCTAGTGTGCAACTAAGTAATGGTATAACCTGCTAACCAAACAGCCACCATTAATAAAAAGGGCTCACAAGTCAAATAAAATACTAGTGTGATCTGTGGAGCATGAGTCTGCTCCATGCAGCAGGTGGAATTCAGACTCATCCAAAGAACTATTTTCCCACCTTCTGTAGCAAAATGTCAGTAACTCACAATATGGGAATTCCTTACCATTTGCAGGAATCTGTGCTGTTAAATTCTCAGGGAATGCTGGAACCTTGCTGCACTAGGAGGAAGCAGTGAGCTGGCAGCTCAGTAACATAAGAGGGTCTTTTGGGGGACACATCTAGAAGCTGAAAAGGGACAGAGTTCTCAAAATAGATGTGCTGCTTACCCCAGAAAGTAATTATGACCTTATCAGAATTAGTTGCTATATTTGGATCTTCCAAGATGGAAAGAAAAGGAGCCATTAGGTATGTTTTCTTGAGCGTAGACAGTTTAATATTCTGGTTAGAAAATTAGTTCTTGTGTGGTCAAAGACAACAGTACAGCTGAGAAACTACTACAATGAGGACAAGGCAACACAAGGTCAAGCAGAACATAAGGAAATGCCTATCTTTTATCCAAAGGCCTACAACATACCATAAAGATAGCAGTTCTGATTGCCTGAGGATATTCTGTCCAGATGGTGTCCACCTGTATGATGTATGAAATTACTTACTCTGCTCTCTGGTAAAATGTAGGTGAGATGATCCATGCAAAGAAGATGCAAAGAAAAAAACAACGGTATTCACTGATGAAGGAGTTTCTTTTAAGGACAGCAAAATGAGGATAATTTACTCCAGTTAGAGGCTGAATCATAGTGTTTACACTCTCTGTGTTTTATACTACAACTTGTAAAAGGGAAAGTCCCTGAAGTTTACACAGCAAAAGGGGCTGTCCAACCAGGCTAGTGTTGCCCATGGACATGAACAGCAGAAACCCAGAGAATGGGTTATGAAGCAAAGTCTCTGTCCTGAAAAGGTATATTAATATGCTTGAGTGTTGGGCATCAAAACAGCTCCTTCGCTTTCTGTCAGGAAATGCAGATCTTGAATATCATAAGTGTGTACGTGCAGTCCAGCTCTGATTGTGCTAAAATGCACATACATGCTTAGGTTAAACATATGGAAATCCCAGCTGAATTCAAAGGACTTTAAGGGTTAATGGAGACCCCACTCTGATCATTTGCAGAGGAAGAGCTGCTGTTTTCTTAAAGAGAATGGCTTTTAAATTGTGTTCTATATTCTGCTACAGGAAATATTGGCATTTCTTCTCCACTCTATTATAGTTCTACGTGTCCAAAAAGCAAAAAGCTCACCATGGCATAAAAAACAGATGGCAACTTTGGTTTGATTTGGCTTTAATTTGAAAATGCTCCCAAATGAAGAGATTATATATGCCAAATTTTAATCCCCCAAAAATGGATGCAAGCCCATCATAATGTAAAGGCTAAGAACTTAGCCTACAGAAAAGAATTACTGGAATTATTTGTAGCAGACATCTGTTTTAACTGTCAGGCACTTGACCTGACCAGACTTTGAAGACAATATTGTGCTACCTTGAGTTCTGCTTTTTTGCTACATCACAAACAAGTGTAATCCAAAAACCAGATAAAACTGAAACAAAACTAAATTGTAAATCCATATGAAAGAGGGAGATGGATGTCTAAAAGGAAAAATAATGCAGTTATATAAGCAAGTTTGTCTTCTCCTGGCATATTCATTGTGAGTAGAACCTTCACCCTCGTATCCAGGTAAACTCCACGACCCACCTAAGGTAAGTTCAATTCAACTTCAGCCCGGTGGCCAGCTCCAAGGGAGAATCTCTGTCAGAAAGATATTTAAGAACATAACCTTAAAACTCACTGACTTCAAAGAACTCAGGCTCATGCTCACAGTGAAGCAAGATTACACTAAGCAAGGATAGATTTCATAAGGTGTTTAAATGTCTTCAGGAATGCAGGGAACATGGCAGGAAGGAGGAGGGAAAGAGAGGTGGGCATTTCACCTGGGTAGTTGGAATTGCTCTTAGGAAACAACACTGACTGAATCCGGAAGCCACATTTGCAACTCACAGGTTATATGAATACACCCCTGTAAATTAAAGACTGCAAAAAATCAAATTATTCCATTATTTGATTTTTAAAACAGTAAATAAAATATGAATAATACAAATAACAGATGACACAGTCTTGGGACAACTGACAGACATGCACTTCCATTGACAGCACCAACGCACTAGTCAACTCCTGAAGGTTCATGACTGGCCAGTAAAGCAAATGGATCATCACAAACCCACCCAAGTCAGCCCACTACTACGGTTCCTGTTAGTATTGGGCATGAGTCTACAAAGCACTGCTGGCGGCCCAAGCATTTCTAGAAGAAATAGCATCTGGGCAAGCAGCCAGGCACCAGGCTTCTCTCCAATGGTTTGTGAGGGTTGTTACAGCACACAGTAAAGACTAAGATGTTGTACAGCAAAATCTGCCTGTTTCATCACATAAGAAAAAACACTTCTGTCCATTGTACTGCTGAGGTGACTATGGCTTGGTACCCCCCGACATGTAAGAGTGCCATGAGAAAACATACAGCCAACGATGCCCTGAATAATAGAAAGTAAGCTATTAAAGTCATAGAATTTATAAATGTCTACTTGTAGTAACTTTCCATTTTAACGACAATATAGTGACATTTTTTGACAGCTGATATTTTAACTTTTAAAAAAGGAAGAGGATTATACTAATGAAGCAGAGCTGAGGCATCATGTTGTTACTGAAACTGCTATTCCTCTATTTGCTTCTCTGGGTGCTAGATCATACAGATTCTTACACGGAGCTGTGATCCTCTGTCCTTTAGGATCCTGTCAGAAAGCCTGACTCTGCCCTGCAGCCTAATTTAATCATGTGCTCATTATCCATACCAGATGTGGTGCTGATACTGTGTTTCTTCTGTATCTGCTTGTGTTTAATCACACATTCATACTAGCCCACAAACAATGAATATTATGAGGAGAGTGGGAGAGAGTTTCTATCTCTGAAGTTCCACAACCAAATACTGCCATTCTGTCAACCTGAAGAAGACATTTTGGGCGTATCTACCTCAAGCACTGCAGAGGTATTTATCACAATAAAAAATTAAGGTACATAAGGAGTTATTCTACAATAGCAGGTTCATCTGCTGGGGTGAAGAAAGGGAGTTGCCATAGTTCAGGCAATAATTTGGAAGGACTCCCATAATCCTAATTTTTACTAATTCATGGCATTTTCACAGCCTCCAACCACTTCTCCTTTATAGCCAGCCCTTAGAGAGGACAGCCAAGTCCCTCATCCTCTGGCTGCGTCCACAAGTAAGGATCTGGCCAAGGACCAAGAACATACTCAAAGTGCAATACCTTCATCAACAACCAGCAGGCCACAGGCAGCTGATCCTGAGGGCTCTGCCACTCCGTAGAAAATGAGTTTGATGCTATCAGGCCAACCACAGTGATACCGAGTTGTCCAGAGTGGTTTTATCTTCAGTGGGAAAGCTTTACAAAACTTTGTTTTTAATATGATAAAAATCACATCCATGACTCAAGAGAGCTGTTAAAAATAGCTATTGATTAGCTTTAACTTTCCAATGATCTGTAAAGACCCACTTCAGCTCTGAAAACACACCTTGATTGCATACTTCAGAATTTCTCTTCATCTGTCTCTGATTTGATTTGTAGATCAGCAAAACTGATTTTGTCATTGACTTCTGTTATAGAAAACTGGGAACGCCCAAACTCCTCAGTAAGGGCAGCAGACACTTCTGTACTTGCATTCACTGTACTTTTTCATTTAAAATTAGATTTCAATTAGAATTATTGCATATTAAAAACTTTCACCATTTATAGCACAGTTCAAAATCTGTTTGCAGGCCTAATATTTTCATGCAAATGCTTCCAACAACTTCTCCTTTTGGCAATACCAACACCACCAGACAGACTCTTCTCAGACAATAATTGGAAAATAAGACACAGCTGGCACCAAAGTGCAAACCAAAGGGGATGTTCAGAGGAAATAACATCACAAGTTGGCAATGCAGCAGATGCATTCACTGACTTGAACCAGATTCAGTCAACAAACGTTTGCAATGTAAAGATCAAACTATGAAACTTCAATTCAAATATTATTTCAGTCCTAATGACTGGATGTAAAAGCTGGAAGCCCACCAGAAACACAGACAGATGTCAAACCACGTTCAAAAGCAAACACTTTGAGAAAATAATAGGAATTAAATGAAGCAAGTTTATAACAAACTTATCAGTTTACAGCTCAGTTATCAGAGAGCTCCATCATCCCTATCTCCAGAGTAACCTAGAAAAGGAGGGAGAAGTACTTGGGCTATGTTAGAACACTGGCCATGGTGTGCATATTGGAGGCAATGGAGAGAAAATCCATGATACTAAGGCATTTCTCCACTGAAACAAATTAGGTGTGAATTAAAAAAGGACACAGAAACCTAGTTGAGAATAGCCTAGTCCTTGTCTTCAGGCATCTGGAATACCAGTAACTCAGAGAACACACAGCTCACTGGTCTCTAAGAATGTCTTGGTGCAAATACATTGCTCTAGAAACTCCTCAATACTCTTTGCAAACACCAGAAATAAAAAGGAAAACCAAGAGACAGTTAAGGGCAGTATAAACTTTAGAGTGGGTCAGCTTGCCATTATTGTTGTCCATGGACCAGTGGCTTTTGGGGAACCACTGGTATAATTTCTTGGAGTCTGTGTCATTCTATTGATACCTGTTCTAAATATTCCTGCTCCAAGAAAGAAGGAAGCTGAGATGGAGGGAATGGCTTGAGATGGAACATAGCACCCAAGGGATTGGAGTTCAATTTGTTGTTCCACAATAGATTTACTGCACAATCTCAGGGAAATCATTATAGGGAGATGCTTAGAAGTATTGAGGCAATGCTTCCTGCAGGAAAGCTTCAGTGACCTGTGCAAAACCAAACATGTCTTTGCCCTGCAGCATTTACAATGTAGATATACACTGGAGGAAAACGGTAAGCCATTTCCAAATGTATTAGCAGAACCACAGAAGCTGTAGTGCCATGCAAGAGCCAGTGTGACAGCCAGGTTATTACACAGTGGCTCCTACACTAGACCAACTCTCCTGCTTCTAATGAACAAGAGTGCTGGAAAGAGGCAGGCACACAGGCTGTGGATACAGGTTGAAAATTTAATTCCTTTGGCAGCTCTCTGGATTCTAGCCATTTATGACTGCCATTGAATTGAGGCCTGGCTTCATTCCCTTGTATTTGAGAAGTTCCTTTCAAAACCAGCAGCATTTCATGAACACTTTGTCATTTACACATGCAACATGAGGTGTTGACTGTTTAGAGTCTTATCCATACTTTGGCCTTAACTCCTGTTGTATTTTATCACAAAGCTCTTCTCCAAATATAAGGAGTCGGCTAACACTGGGAAGAAGAAGGAACAAGATTCCCCACTGCCCTTATAGGCAACAGCTGGGCTGATGAGAGAGCATGATGATCTGCGTTAGGTGTGGGGAGGGCAAAGAGCTTCTGCTTCCTCCCTAAAGGCAGGTCTGCAGGCTCACCCTCTGCTTTCTGAACTGCACTCCTTCCTCAGTCCTAATGTTCCTCTTGCCCTCAGCCAGCTGTCCACATCAAACAACTGCAGCACTAAAACCTGCTCCTCCAAACAAGAATGCATGCAGCTAGGAGAAACCACAGGAAAGGAAAGAGTAAGGGGGAAAGTATTTGATTCCCTTCTATTCTCAGGCAGCCAACACACTATCTCCATACATGTTATCTTCTTGGCACAGCAAACGAACAACTTTCTGTGATTCAATAAACAGAAATACAACTCACACTGGCTTTTTAGGCAGAGAACAGAATGCATTAAAATTAAGTAATCTCAGAATCATGAATTCTAAAGGGTATAGTAAGAAAAAATTGGCTGGATAAACTGTTCATTACCAGACATACAGCCCTTTTCTCACTAAAGAAACTGCTGTGCAGCAACCACTGTTCAAATGACGGTATGACAGTTTGGATGTCAGGAACAAGCAGTTGTAACTTGGCTGCTGAACATGCACTCCAGGGCAGAAAGCTGCAGCGAGTTTTAAACACAGAGCCTTGCAAAATGCATCACAGAGAGCTGCTTTGCTTGTAAAACTCAAACTCTTTTGTGACTTTCCATCAATCACTTGATCAGGCAGTGAAACTCATCGAAAGATCCATGAAAACAGACTCTGAATACATTAAAATTTTCCAGGGCAAACCCATTTTTACCTCTCAAATTTGCATCCAGGGGAGCCGAGCCCATCATTTGAGGTTAACTCGTCTAAAATTTGCCTTTGCAAACTGGAAGTGGAAAGTGTAAGAAGCTGCTGAGAACCTGCTATTTCATCCCCTGTTTCAAAGCATCAGGCACCTTAAGTAACTTCCTCACAAATCAACATAAATCCTGGCTTCAGCTGCTCTGCTCCAGCGTAGCTACCACAGAGCATGTGCTCAAACTTCTAGTGCCACTGTCTGTAAAGAAGTGCCTGGTGCAGCGCAGCTATTCCCACACAAGGGAACATCAGTTAATTTGCATTCACAGTTACCATATGAGGTGTGAGTTTCTGACAGTCCACACATTTTATATTTAAAGGCTGGAGGAAATTAATGTAATTATCTTTGAGAGAATAACAAAAGTAACTTACCAGCCCATCGCAATTGCTGATAGCCACTGAAGCATTTGGCAAATCAGTGATATCCCCAACATAGAGGCAATTCCCATAGAGAGGTTCAATGTGAGTCTCGTCAGAGTCCTCCTGCCACTCAACTGTTGCTCCAGGGGCCACGAGCCTGGAGTTTGGCCGCAGTCTGAAGTGAAACTCTCTTCCAAAAACAGTGACATTGTAAAATATTTGCTCATTTGCTGCTTCATGTTGCAAGTCCTCCGTGGCTCTCCTGAAGCGCGCTTTTGGCGGTCCAGACACTAAGTGGGATAGGAACCTGCCTTCTGAATCGGTGCTGGTGGGGATGACAAAGCTGTACTCCTCTATATTCCTCAGAATTGGATCTTTACAGGGAGAAAGCAGGAGAGGAAAGAGACACTAGAACTAAACATATCCTGATGCCGCGGGATTTTTATTCCATTATTCATTAGCACAGCAGACACTTACATAAGGCAGATGGACACTGCACTCTGCACAGGCACAAGCATGAAGTCTGCAGAGTTCATTCAAACTTGCTTTTTGCTCCCCAAAACACCAGACGGCAGCGTGAGTCTCCCCAACCCGCCGGGATCCCCACTCCTGCCCATGCAAAGGGGTCCCACTACCCTTTGCCCACCCCGCCGGGACCCCGCACCCCTGCCCACCCAGTGGGTGCTCAGGTCGCCCCCAGGACTTTGGGGCTACCCGGGCGGCCGGCGATGATGAGGGGACGCTGATCCACTTCGGGACTGCTCGGAGGGACAGGGATAGGAGATCGGTCTGCAGGTGGCAAGCCGGCAAGGGAAAGGCGCGTCCCTCAAACTACCCCGGTGCGGCGGGGATGCGCCGGGTGGCGACAGGGACGCCGGGGGCAGCGACAGGCAGCGGGCTCAGAGGGAGCCCCGAGAGTTTGGGACGGCGGCGATGGCCGGGGCAGGAGGAGGAGGAGGCGGCAGACGGGCTGCCATGTGCTTCATCCCGCATGGGGAACTCCAGGCGCCGCGCCCTGCCAGCCGGGGCTCGCCCCCTTGCGCGGGGCAGGCTGCGGTCGCAGCGCTGTCACTGCCGGCGGGGCTCCCGCGTCCCTTCCCCGCCGGCTGCGCCGGGTGCCTTCGTTCACGTCCCCGTCCCCGTCCCCGCCCGCCGCTTGCAGGAAACAACTGGAAACCCGGCAAAAGTAGCCGCAGAAGAAGTTCAAGGGGAGCGGAATGCCGCGGGCAGACGAGCCGCCACTTCGGACGGGAGGGCTGCGAGGCACCGGGGCTAAGCCAGCAGCCCAAAGGCGTCTCTGCCGATACCTACCTCTGTCTCCGGGGCGCCGCAGAGCGCCGGCGGGCAGGGCGAGAGCGCAGCAGAGCAGGACGAGGGCGATGCCCGCGGGAGGGTCCATCGCGGTGACCCCGGCCCGACGCGGGGGCCGGTGCCCGGGCTGCCAGCAGCCGGGGCGGGCCAGGCGGCAGCCCCGCTCCGCGCCTCTCCGCGCCGCTCAGCGTTGCCCCGCGCCCCGCCGCCCGCGCATTCGCCCAGCCGCAGCGGTAGTGGCGGCCGCGCTCCCGGCTCGCAGCGAAGCAGAGACACCAGGAGGCGGCGGGGGTATAATACTGGATACACAGGGCGTGCGAGAGTGAAGTCAGGCTGATTGACAGAGGCGCTGCCACACGGCGCAGCCGGGCCGAGGGGAGCGGGGACCGCCCGGCCCCGCCGCCAGGCACCCCCTGCAGGGATCCGCCTCTGCCCCGCTCGGACGGGACCCGGGAGCGGCGGAGAAAAGCGAATATATATCCTCCCCCACCCCCCCGCACCCCCGGCGTCGGGAGTCCCCGGAGATGGGACAGAGCCCTGAGAGCTCGATGAGCGGTCCCGGCTCCAGCCCGGGAATTCACACGGAATTCCCTGGAAATCCCGAGCCCGACGGGACAAACTCTGGGCTCCTCGGGATGAGTTCCCTTGGAGCCTCGGGTTCCCGTGGAAAGCAAGGACCCAAATGAGAAAAGTGCCACCAACACATGCAAACCATGATCAGAGGTCTTCACCCCATAAAATCAGTGACCCCACACAGCCATTTCACAGGAATAACTGCTTGGACTATTCACCAGTAAGACCAAAACTACTTGCTGCAAAGCCATCTGAGACTAAATATCTGGAAAGGGAGAGAGAAGCCGGGAAAATGAAAGGAATCCTATAAATATGATATAGAAGATTTTTTAAAATAATTCAATAACCAAGAGCGGCCTTCATGGAAAAAAACCCAACAAGTTATATTTGTTTCCATATGGCCAGGATAAATGCCATCCTGCTTCTTCCTTTCACATAATGTATGTATTTCCTCAGCTGTTCCATTATCAGGTCTGCAGGTTTCTCCTCCCTTCAGCCTTGCAGAGCCCTCTAAGCCCTTCCTGGGCACTCTCTGCTCCAAGGCCTCACCCACCACAGGTGGAGCGGAGCTGCGTTGGCACGGGTTGAACCCTGCTGGAAACGAGCATGCGATGGCTTCCTGCGGGAAGCTGGGCATCTGCCAAGGAATTTTCCTGGGTATCCTTGACTGTTCTTGCTCCATCATGACAAAGGGCCCAGTTATAACCTTCCATCTCGATATTATGGATGCAAGTGAAGGGTACAGAAGAAAAAATAACATTTCGCTAGTACTGCCCACACTGGCAACTGGTTTATGGACCTCAGGCCTGATCAGTTAGGGCAGTATGTGCCTTTCTGCTTGCTTAGTTCGTTATTCAGGTTTGGTTTTCCCATTTCTTTAGGTTAAGGATAAAAAGGGAAAGATTATTCTGAATAATGGAGTAGATCAATTTGCACAGCACATTCAAACATCCCTTTACTTCTCAAATGACCTCTGTTGGGATTGCTTCTGCACCGGGCTTTCCCAGTTCTTCCTTTTGCTTTGTTTTTCTGTTGGCTCATTTTTTGTTTTGTTTTGTTTTGTTTGTGCGTCCATATTGAGCAGCTTCTCTTACTTAAAATCTCATATACTTTCGCCAGTACACAGCTGGTAAAGTTCCAACTTCGTTTTTATTGGACTTGTATTTTAAGCTGATGATGTGGCTTTTTAATGTTCCATCCATCCCATCCTGCTGAAATTGAAATAACTTCTGCTCACAAACTTGAAAGGGAGAGGGGTTGGCCCTGTATTTGAAATCAGACTTTTTATTTGTGTCTGATACATCCAGAAGATATAAAGAGACAGAGTATATTATAGAAATACAAAACAGCCCAGACAATGGTTCTACTAATTAAGATGGATTTTTACTCTTGAAAATATTGGAGATTAGCAAATATGCTTTAATATGGATAACAGCTGCACTGCAAAGTAATCATATAAACAAAAAGCATCAGTAACTGCCGTTATGCAGAAGTTCATTTCTATACAGAAACCATGTACACATGTTAGCTTATTACATGGGGCCAAGACCCCAAAGCTCCTCAAGCTCAAGGGATTCCTGGAGCTCTTTTACAACCTTCTTTAATATCTTAAAACCAAACTGAGAACAAGTGTCAAACAACAGAGCCAGATCTGCAGTTGGTAAGAACTCTCTGGAATAAATCCTGATTCCACTCTGAAGTCAGTGAGAGTTTTGCCACTGATTTCAAAAGAGCCAAGATTTCCTGCCAAAGATTCACGACTCCAATTTAGACTGACTGAGGATGTGCCCATTATCCTGCCAGAGCAAAACTGGATCCATGTTTGACCCTGAGGAGGGGATCCAAAGCACACCAACCACCACAGAGCCTGAATGAGTGAAATTCAAGAACGGTTCTTCCCTCCTTGCTCTTACACCACTATAGCAGAGACATTGAGGGGAACGCCCTCCACAAGACCAGTTCTTCCCCATTTCCTGAAGTATTTGCCCAGGATTCTTGGCACGGGCAGCTGAAGTGCTGCCTGGTCTCCATGGCAGGGCCTCGCCATGGCTGCCTCCAGCAGGACACTTCACATGCTTTTAGAATAAACTCGATAAACTCAACACGGAATGTATGTACTGCTGCATTACTCAGAGCCCACAAACCTCTACATTAATTAGTGTGAATGAAGCCACGTCGTGTTTCATTTCCTGGAATAAAGGGAGGAGGGCTGGATACTGCAACTGTGCTCCCACAGTTTGATCTGAGGGTATCTTGTGCTGCTGCCATCACATGCACAGGTGGGTGACTTTGCTGGTGGCAGGTCTATAGAAAGAAGAAAATAATACTGTGTCCCCTGGGTAAACACCAGGATAAAGGAAAGGTGTTCGAGCAGCACATGCTCAAAATACCCAAAGCAGCTTTACACAAAGTACCTGAGGTATAAACAGTTCTGCAACTGAACCACTATATTGCTCAGCACAGATTGCCCAAGTATTTACTTAGATTTACAGATCTTCTAGTCCCTACCAAGTTCGTGCTATCAGTTCCTGTTCTAGCAAGGGCAGAATCTGTATAAACTGCAGCCAGACCTTCCCTGAGGAGATGTTCTCTCAACATTTAATTTTGCATACTAAAATGAAAAGATCCTAAGTTTAAATTACCAGCTACTGCAAGGAAAGTGTTCAAAACACATAGAACTGCACACAAGAAGAAATCTTGTCTCTGAGATTTCTGTTTCCAAGGATCAATCAATCTTTTCCCTGTGTCAGTGGTGCTGTGAGGGGAGATGCAGGACCACACCACTGCGCCCTCTCCAAAGGGCACACCATCACCTGGGCAGGTAACAGGCTGCTCACAGACCTCATGAGCCTGAGCACTCCAAGCTCTTCAGCAAGAGGCTTCCCAGAAAAAAGTCTGACCTCCCTATGGTGGATCCTTTCTGCATAAGGGCTGTGTGTTGCCTGCAGTATATTCCTTATGCAGACGTTTCATCTTTACCTGGTACGCAGCGTTTGTGACTATGCAACATTATAAGGATTAATAAAAAAGAGAAATTAAAATAACATGCCAGTTCATTCCCTCCACACTTGCCATGTCCAAGCTCTATACTGTTTGAACTCTTTGCCATTATATGGCAGTGTTACATACTGCCTAGAAAGAATGCGTGTATTTAATGCTGACTTTGAAGTAGCATATGCTAAAGAAGAGTAACTAAAACTGGAACAGTCCTGCCTTTCGCCCCTTTACATGAGCACAGTAATGAAGTGATCCATCACACAAAAACCAGACCAATGTAACAATTCATAAATGATCTAATTTTCTTTTTTTTTCCTCTCTCTACAGTCTAAGAAAAAAAAAGTGACAAGAAACTAACTTAAAGCAGCCATAACCAGGTTAGTCTCTGATTCCTGGAGTAAGAAATGAGGTACTATTACAAAGAATATGTACATCTTTAATTGGTAACTAATAAAATCCTGCCTGCAACAGGAGAGCTACTGACTGTATACAAGGGCCAACAGCCAGCTCCCCAGCCCTTGCCAGTTACGTTCAGAGTGCCCAGGCAGGCAGGTCCTCACCAGACCTCGGTGATCCCGCTAAGACAGGAGCAGCACAGGATGTGCCCCACAACTTCAGGGGCTTAAGGAACTATACTGACAGAAACTTAAGCCGCTATGCAGTAGGTTTGAAGCCTGGTACTGTTGGACTATGGAACTTAACTCTCACTTTAGCTATCTAAGGTTCAAGTGTACAGTCTTCCAAGGCAGAATTGGAGCAGCAGGCCCTCTTCCCAACCTTGTTCCAAGTGTTAGTGCTACCCATGTGTTAGGTATACCAAAGGTGAAGAGGCTGTCTGAAATCACACAGCCTTAAGATTAATTTGGTCACAGAAAGACCAGCTATGGACACCCTCTCAGGCTGTTGATAGCACAGATTGAAATTCTTTCTGCACTGGCCGAAGCTCCCACCTGACCAGAGGCTTGCAGCTGAACTGTACACGCACACCAGTTTGCACTCAGCTGCAGGGAAGGGAGGAATAGAACTGGGGGGATGGATGCAAGCTTCCTTCAGCTTCTTCTGTATTTGGTTCAGCCACTTTGTCCTGATTCTGTGGCCCACAGTAAATGTTCCATCCTAATTCCCCTTTACATCTTCTCTGCCAGCATAACATATAAAATGTCATTGTTATCACTTCTTTCCCTAACCGTCTGTATTTAACTGCTGGTTATAATTGTCTTTTGATAAATAGTACAATCCCTCCCCTACATTTTCACCTTGATTCTTTCTGTGCAGATTTATTGCCTCGCTATTAATATTCCAGCCATGTGATTTATCCCAGCATGTTCCCAGAATACTTGCCTTCCCTATATAAATATTTGAATGATCTTAATTTCAACTAATTAGTACTGGGACATTTGATTTCCCTCTTGAAGAATTCTCATTTGTCACTAACCAGTTCCTTCCCAGTTTATGAGAGATCTATTTTCAGGGGAGAAAATAGTCACTGAACAAACCAAACACTTTTGCAAACTGTTCTACCCTTGTTCATATTGTTCACATTGTTCACGTCAATATGGTGCCAAAATAAGTCTCCTAGGTCTGAAATCTCAGAAACATCACATACACAAGCAGTGACAATAAAGCATTCCTACCCTATCAACATGCTTCAGTCATTACAGAAAGACAGACCTCATTTAATATCTTATTATGGCACAAAATTGGGCAAGGGACCAAGTTCAGATTTGTGCAAGATCTGGGAGACAGAACCAAGGTTAGACGGCCCTAAGATCCATCACCCTCTGGGGCATCCTTTTCCCTGTCAGCTTTACATATAACACAAGCTTACGGCAACCCGGCCCCAGTAAAGGGGTTGGTTTTTTTTCCCAGTGCAATTGTAGCCATACATCATTTCCCCTGAAAAACATTTAGCAAGTTTGGCCGAAGTATTTTGGCTCATCCACCCTGACATTTTAACAAGAGAAGACCTCAACGTCTTCCAGAAGAAACATTTCTGGAGGAAAAAACATGTTTCTAGTCAACGTCCTAATTTATTGTTGAGAAACAGTTTTAATGGAGCAGTTTCAAACAGCCATACTTGCAAATTGTTCTGCTAGAAAGAAATGGTCTCCAAAGCATTTCAGCCATGCAGATTTCTTCACCCTCCAGAAAAACCACACCACTCATTTTCACTGATTCACCCACTGCTGACAGCATTCATCGCTTGTTCAGTCTGGGCATTGTTTTAGCTAGTAAGGACACATAGAGAGTATATGCACATAAAGAGTATACATTTTAGAGTGTATGCACATAAAGAGTGTATATTCAAGAGTGTATGCACATAAAGAGTATACATTCAAGACTGTATGCACATAAAGAGTGTATCTTAATAAATAAAGCAAAAGTATTCTTTACAACTACTGGAAAATGTCTCTGAAATATTTATTTATAAACCTAATTGAGTACAGACAAAACCCAGCATTTTCCCCAAAATAAGGGAGTTAAGAAACATGAGAAGTTTTTAAATGAAGCCTTATCAAGATCTTCAGATTCAATTCTTTCTTCAAATGAAACAAATTCTACTTTCCAGTTGCCTGTTTCACAGCTGCAACTCTGATAATAGGACATCTTAGTAATTTATATCTTCACTAAAAACAAATACCTATTTAAAATGGACCGGGAAATTTTCCAGCCTCAGAATCATTATTTGTATATTTGTATTGAAGTTATGCCTAGAAGGCCCCGTGGAGACTGAGGTCTATTGAGTTAGTGAGACAGTGAAGAAAGTGACCTGCCTAAGTCCAAAGTTCAACGCAGCAGTTCGACAAACAAGCAGAAAAATCAGGATTTCCATCCCAAAATCCAGGCAGGTGGTAGAATGTTTCCGAAAGTCATCCCTGCGACCCCTATCTCTAACTTGCAGATGCACTTTTCAACTCGTATTTATTCCTTACATTTACAAACAATTTATCTGAATAATTATTTCCTTTAACAACACAAGTCTTAAGCTATTTCCCTTCTCCCTTCTCACCGCCCACCCACCACCTCGAGAGATGCTGAGCATTTGCAACTCAGCTTTCCTTTTTTTTTTAACTTAATCATGCTTTCTGGGAGCCATAAAGCTGAAAGGGAGAAAACCGTAAATAATTGCATCTTCAGAGATGAGTTTAAGCTTTAAGCAGTGGCAGAAATACCGAGTTCATGTGCTCACACCCCACTTGATCAAAGAAGTCCTTATAAATTAGGTTAAGGGAAATGTACTGCTGTCCAGGATCCTGTATTTTAAGAGGGTTTTCATCAGTCACAGAAATGACAGAATTTCTGTAGCTTCCGTTTAAGTATATAAGTAACACAGAAGGAAAAGCACAGCAGATTACTGGGATCTTGTCCAATATGGAATATCTGCAGCCTCAAGTCAAATAAGCTCAGAGGGTTCATGGAATTTGCCTCAGTGAGAACTGCCAACTCAGGGGGAAGGTCACAGCCACAGTGCCTAAGAGATACAGGAAAACGCTTCTCAGGCAGTCAGGAGATGGAAAACTTTTGGGAATGTGCATTTTGTACCTTACAAAAGGAGATTTATATTGAAGTTGTGAATTTTGCATTTCCTTTAGCTCCAGTCTCCAAACCTGCCAAATTATGCGACATTGCACATGGAAGCTCTACCTAACCCTTCAATCATTCAGATGAAGGAATGAGGGCAGGAATTCTTTAGGAATATTTGAAAGCAAGCCTTCTGCATCATTTGTCACTAAGGAAATCTCAACACTAGGACTATGACTAGAATAGTTCCTATTCACTTTTATAAGGCAGAAAACTGAATCCCAACCCTGCCTTCCTTTTAACCCCAGAACAGAACTTCCTTGAGTGTGAGCTGGCACTCCTAGAGTCTACTATAAATTGTGTTTCCCTGGAATCAAAGGAGAATAGCATGGAAAAACTCTAGTAAGCCCAGGGCTATTATTGAAACACATACAGTAAAATAACCAAATGTTTCTGGCTGTTCTTCAGCTTATTCTTATGCCATGTTAGGGTCTAGTCCACAATATGAATAGCTCTAACTTGGGTACACATGTTGCATGTTTGCCTTATAAACTAAATAAAACCTGGGTTATACAGAAAGTTGTTGCAGCTTAAGAAAGTCTGGTTTAGTGGAAATAATAAAGCAAGTTCACAGAAATGGAAACTTAGAGGCACACATTCAGAAAGAAAAATACGAAACAATTTTCACCTGGAAATACAAAGCTGTGAGAAGCTGGCTTGAGGCAGCAAATGCAAATCACACATTAGGCATTTCAGTGCCCTGAGGGGAAAATCTGGATGTTTCTAATGACCTTCTTCATTTCACAAATGTAAGAAAATCGGTTTCAAACAGATATCTAATGTTTAGCAAATTTATAGCTGGTTTTTGCTCCACTTTCAACCAATGGCTGACAAGTAGACTGCAGCGCTCAGTCCATGACCTGAAAGCTTGTTAGCAGCCTTCCTTGTTCTTTGGTTCTTTGTATTGATTTCAGAGTATCACAGGGAGTATCTTATGATTGTTCCTGTCCTTTATAGACATATAAATCAAGAGTAAATTCACTGAACTCAGAGCTGTGACCCTCATGTGAAATGGATGTTAATACAATCAGAATCACCTACTGACAACGCGGGTTTGAATTATTCCAGCCTGCTGTGCTTGCAGCATCCCAGCCTCTAACATGTAGGTTTTGACAATTATTTTAAGTGCCTTTCATAGTCAGACAGCAAAGAATCCCTAAATACAGAAGTAGCTGTCTACTAAATGTGATACCCTACAGTTTATTTCCTAAGCTATCATGTTGTAATTTGGGGCTTTGGGGGCTGCTTAAGTTTCAAAACAGTTAACTGCCTGCAGTGGAGTACTTTATCGATCTGTTTTCATGCTCACAGTAATGATGTGATACTACATAAGGGATACTCTATCAATGATCAAAGTGCATATGCTTTGCATTCCCTGACAACCTTCTCTACCTATAACTTCTGGGTCCTGTCTGCTTGAGGCAGCACTATACACGAATTACTGGACTTCAAAAGCAGTCCAGGGATCTTGTGTATGTCAAAGACGAATTCTTTAAAAGCAGGAACAACTCTTCAATTTCTCATCTCTCTGTGTTCACTAGCGCGAGGCCCCTCCATGCCTCCAAAGCAGCAGGACAGACCTGCAGCTTTCTCCAGCTGGAAGGCATGTTTTGGTTGAGTGGACAGAGCCATCAGCCACCAGGAATAGCTGTGCCTTTCACTTTGCATATTTCCTTCCAGCATTCCCGTTTACAAATGGTAAAGATTGAGGCATGCAGCTCCGCCGGGCACTGCCTGAGAACAAAGATGATCAAACTCTGCCAGTGAAATAGCAGGTAAAATGACATCTGCCTTTTAATTACAACTGATGCAATTCTTGATAGAACATGTCTACTTTATGTTTCACAGTTTGAAGAAACTGTGTAAAATATTCATCATCGTTAGATAGCATATTACAAAAGGATTTAAACAGGACTAAATTACAAATAATCTCTCTACACTGAGTTTCTGGCAAGTTTTGTAGAGACTGAGAACACAACTTTCATCAAATAGAATACAGAATAACACACCTCCTGCCTAAACATGGTCAGTCATTGCTGCTTAGACTGAAGACACCAAAATAGGCCTGTTCATGAGTCAGACCCTATCAGTTCTGCAGGCTCCAGGCTTCTGGCCCTCTCTGAAAACATTCCGTTCACTATGGAAGAGAATTAAGCTGTTTTTCTTTTTAAATCAAACCTACACAGGCTCATAATCCATCAGGCAACTTCACAGCATATACACATCTGCATAATCCTCCTGAAGTTGCATAACTCTCCAGCTGTCCTCAGGAGAGGGATTTTATTCTGTGCCTGACAGGTTTTGCAAGAAGTACATGTTCTGCAGAGTATGCATGGACTGATGTGCGTGATACTGGGGAGGGTTCTTAAAACTAATCAGGTTTTAATCTGCCTACCTCCCTTCTGTAAAACCTGCCTACACTGCTGTTGTGTACACACAAACACAGATTCACAACTAAAAGACAGACATCAACTGATTTGGTTCTAAAAGTGACTCCAGTTAAATGTTTCAGCAAGAGCCAAATACTTTTCTGAGCTGTATCCTCTCTTAGAAGAGAAATGTCATATTTATCATGTCAACTGGCAGCGCTAAACTAATAATTCATTATGATGGTAATCATGAGACTTCTCATATACATACAGAGTGTTAAAATACATGTAGGATCTTTACAGTTTTCAGTATTACAGCCATTTCCTCATAATGGTAAAGCCCAACATCTGTTCTATTTTACAGAATAGAATAGAGCCTTTAATCAAAACTACAGACTTTCAAAAATCTTCTGCTTATTTTATCGTAGTTCAGGGATCTCACAGACCATACAGGCACTACTGCTAGTAGCAATTCTTTTCTTAACCCCAGAGCCATACTACAGGTAGCATCTGAATCATAGAATCAACTAGGTTGGTAAAGACCTTGAAAATCATCAAGTCTAACCATTACCCTAGGACTGCCAAGACCACCACTAAACTATGTCATTGAGAATAGTTTCTTAGTTCCTGACTCCCTGTCTCAAGAAGAAATAACTCTGATTATAAATGATGCCAATTATGAAAAACATCACGAACAAAAGTGGAAATGCAGTTATAGCACAAACTGTACACAGATCTGATTCTGTCCCCATGGAAAATAAACCTCTTCCTAGAGAGCTGCAAATACCATCTCCATGACTCCTTCATCCCTTCACTCTAAGTTCCTACTGAAACATTATTTGCAACTGGGTATGTATGAATCAAAAATATGAGCAATTTTGGCTTTGAGAGACAAGGGAAAAACAGTTGAGTTTAGTGCATTCAAGAAACCTGCAGTATTTCTTCCTCCAGCTGGCAGTGTAGAGAAAAGCAAATGCTCCTTATGACCAGACTAAGTATTTCTAAAATGCTCTTTCCCAAGGTTACGAAGACAAAGAGTTATTTCATTCTTTTCCAAGGTTTTTAGACATTTCCCTATTGCAGTGTTACACCTCTCTTGCTTACTGATGGTGTTCCACCTGGCTTCATTCCTTAATGCCATTTAGCACAGGCATTACTATAACATTGTACAAACTCGAAGCTTCTCATGAAGTTGACATTCTTCTATTTTTAACTGGATATTTCAAGCAGGAGGGGGAAAGGGAAATAAGCTTCAAAGTACCCTGTAAATCTGATGGAAACCAAAGGGTGGGCAACACCTGGTGGGTTCTTAAAAATTCTGCCCTCACACTGAAGGAAGGACTGAATACAACCCAAGCTAGCTCTTAACTGAAGCCTAAATCAAATAGTTCCCAAAGCTCTCTGATGTCATTAACTAACTAGGTTTGAATTTTGCAGTTCAACCTCTTACAACTGTAATATCATTACAACAATGACAAGAGAGGATTAATGTAGATCCCCTAAAGAAGATGTGCCATTGGTGACCTCAGTGAATTAAGAGCCGTGATTATAAGTAATTATTTGAATCACTGTAATGCCAAGCACATTCAAAGAAGACCAGATCACATTGTGCTAAATCCTATTATATACAGTAAATCACTCACTTTTTTATTAATATCTTACTATTTACATAAACAGGACATGATAAACATGGTAAGAAAATCACCAGCAGGGAATAATGCCCATATTCATACAGCAGGTCAGCTGAAAAATCAAGAATAGAACACAGCTTTCAACGGACCATGTAATCATTATCTCAGAACATAATCCAACATCACCATAATGAATCTGCATTACACTTGGATAAACATGTTCACTGTTGCAAGGTTTGGTAATTTGGTACCTCAGAAGAGTGAAAGAACAACTTACATTAAACATCTGCATTCAATTCTTTCTTGGATATTACTTCATGTTAGATGTTGATCAAACAGTATTTCAAATTATGCAAGAAATGAAAAAGGGTAACATATACATTGCTAAATACTTTTACACTGAGAAAAGAAAACAGAACTATCAATTCAGGTTTCAAGGTCAGCCATGTGCATGTCTTCCCTCTAATAGGGCTAATTACAAAAGAGAAAAGTTGGTCCCTGCTGTTATAATCATTAAATGCTTCTTCGACAAATTGCCACCTATGTCATAATGAAAAGAAACTATTTTGCTTAGGTTTATATTTCAGTTATCCCAAAATAGACAAATATTACCCTATCTATACCAGTGTGCCTGTGTGTTGCATGGTGTTTCCTTTTCAAACCAAACAAGAAGTTGAACTCCACGGACCTGCATCCCCAAACCACAGGATCTCACATCACACTAACATGACACGAGATTTCAAGGCAAAGGTTATCTTCTTAACACCTTTCCCATCTCATTCAATGGGCTTCTGAATCCACAATTTCTGTCTTCTTCCTAGGAACTCTGTTTAGGTGTGCAGTGATTAATATGTTTTCATTCCTAACATGACATTTTAAATTGTTTAAACTGAGGGAGCACAGAGATTGTTATTGTAACCAATCTGCAGATATTGAGACCTCTCTCATACACGCTGTATGGCTGCTTGGAACATCATGGCAACAGCAGCAATAGACGGCTGGATAATGCTAATGAAAAAAAGCCTGCATATTTATTTTAAAACATGGCATCAAGGGAAATTAAAATTGAGCTGAAAGTCCAGCAACCAATTTGGGTTCCAATACAAGATTGTTTGGGGCTCATCCACTTTTTACTCTGCAAGCTGATCTTGCATCTGCCTGTATTCTCTCTGCATACACTGTGACAGCCACTGAGATAAAGGCACAGCTTACTGCGAGCACCAGTTGATGATGTACACTCCTTTCCAGACCTAGAAGAAATTTTGGGGGTTTTGAAATGAAGACAGAGGAGCAGACATTTCTGACTGAGACACAGCAGATGGCTGCCAGAAAACAGTAAAGAATTCAGGAAGATGAAGGGTGAGGCAGCCTGTGGGCTTTGGAAAAGAGACGAGAACCCAAGAGCAAAAACAGCGCTCTGGATACACGGGGCAGAAAGGTTCTGAGTGGCAAAAGTGTGTAGGAGTTCGCGTTTGTGCCTTTTGGTCCTGCTGCCACAAGGTTCCCATTGCAAATTCAGTTCTAAACACAAGCGCTGCATGCCAGCAATAAGTCAGCATTCCACGTGTGACAAGGAAATGTGTCTATAAGTGCACTGCTCTGGCCTTTTTGGCCTTTTGTCAATACAGCTGTAACTGGAGCTGTATTTCCTGGGAAAGGTGGCCACATTCTGGTACAGCAGTTCTGCAAATGCTTTTCTTAATATTGCAAACAGTTAGCATTGGAAGGCTTTAGACAATTCCACAGGAAACCCATCTAGCTGTGGAGCTCAAGAAACATTTTATTAGCAGTACTAACAACCTTTAGAATAATAGTCGGCAAAGTCACTATTTCTGTCCATTTATGTTGGGAGGTGTTGATACAGATGCTTTCTTTTGCAGTATATGTTATTGTAATGATCACATTTCAGGAGGGTGGGACTGGAATTTCTTCTGTAACTATCTAAAAAAGCTTTCTGAGCTATCTCTGACACAACCACTTTTAGTTTCTCATTCTCAACTCTTCTGCAATTGCTTATCTAAAGCCTCAGAATAAAATGTCATCAGATGCATTCGCACAGGGCCACACGTAACATCTCAAAAGTGTTTTATCTGATCATGGCTGGGGTTCAGGGTGTTGTGATTAGAATGTGTCCCCATTCTGGGATCTGTTTTGGCACTGGTTTCTAGCAGTTCATAGCCATCTACATAGGGAGCTAAGTTTTCAGCATAGCTCAGCTCCCATTTCAGAGTCCCAGTGAAATAGCCATGTTTTTTGGAGAGTCCAGCACCCTGACATATTCAGCCTTCTCCAAGGCAATGGCAAACTGCTTTGCAATCCAATTCCTTTTCATCAAAATACAATAAATCCAGGCATTTCTGACTGATTGCAGCCCCCAAACAATCCCTTCCAGTGAAAAAACCCATTCAAAGGATTAGATTGTCTGAAAAGCCATTGTTTCCTCCCTAATCCATTTGAATATCTAAGGTGATTATCTGAAAATGAGGAAGAAATGCTGTGTATGCAAAATACAAAATTCATCAGCTCTCTGTGATGTTTATTAAACAAGTCCCAAACTTATTGCACACTAGATGCAAATAGTTATTGCAGGGGGAAATATTCACCATTTATGAAAATACACGAGTCTTCAGAGTCGTCTTTATGGACCACATGGTCTCATCAGTATTTACTATTCTGTTTAAGGTCATTTAGTACATCTCTTCCAGCACAAACACACACATAAAAACACCTATACATCTCCTGAATGGAATTTAGTAGCTGAAACTGTCTGGTATGGTCAGCCAGCTCTTGAAGTCAGAATGTACGTACTGCAGTGATCCTCTGCAAGGCCTATGGCCTTGCATGAGATAGATTAGAGGCAACTCAGCACCACGCCTGCTTTTGCATATTAACCACAGGATGTTCTTTAGCTCAAAGGAGATATACACAGGGTTGAAGGATAAGAACTGTCACTTTCACCATCAGTTGTTAGCAACGGCATTCAACTAAATAGTGATTCTTAAATCTATGTATTGTCCGTACTGTAATATTTACAGAAACTATTTGTTCATAGGGTCTCTACTGTTTGTTGGAAGCTGTAGATGTAAAAATTATGCTACTGGGAATGTTGCTAGGTATCCTTTATAATACAGAACATCCACATTACAATCCCAAATCCTACATTCCTAATTAAAAGAAAGCAGAAAACTACTTTCCCCATATTTTCTCACCTCAAGTGGCTGCTCAAGGCTTCCAGAACATTCTCATAAAGGCGATTTACATTTCTGCATTAGAAGAAAGGGAGATCCAGGTGAGGACTAGCTAAAAATGTGCACATACCCTTGAGACTGATTTCATTTGTGTGCAGTTTCTTCTTTCTGCTCCAAAATATTTCATTTCATTTATCAGAAGTGCACCACTGTCAGGACACTAAGAGAGGGAACACAAAATTCATGTAAAGGGTGTCAGAGGCTCACAAACAGCACGAAGCAATGGTTCAGCAAGCCTGTGCTTCCTTTACTGGAGCTGGTGGAGCAACAGCATGAGACTCACAGCTCCCACCAACTCCATAGAATAACATGGAGAAAAATTCCACCAAGACGCCCCGGTCCTACCTCCCACTGTTGCAGGAACAGTCTGAATCCGGACTCTTGTTTTTATTGGCATCTTGATTAATTCTATAGAGCAATCAAAGTAATTTGTTCCAACTGTTTTCTTCCCAAACAACTCACATGAACACTGCCACACCTCTGACAAGAAAGCAAAATGTTAACAAACAGCTGAGGTCTCAGTCACAATTAAAACAACAGTTGTGAAGCAGAAATAACAAGAACACAAACGCAGGCCCATCCAGCGCTTGCTGGGGTAAGTAATTCCTGCAGAGACATGGAGCTGTAACCCAAGGGTTACAATTGGCTTAGTGATCTCTCACAAACTAAGAAGTATTACTGCCGAATAGTGCTGCTAATACTTATTAGCAGCAATGCTCTCTGGTAGCTGGTGCGCAGACACTGAATAGTGGTACAGTACTTTTCCTCAGTTCTACCTTAAAACCACAAGCTTTTCTTGTCCGATTTAAAGCACATATGACATACAGTAATTGCTTATCTTGATTGCAACATATGGTTACTGGTGAGCACTTCCCAAAAGCTGGCATGATCAACTTGTGGCAAAAGATTTTAAATCAGACATGCCCGTGTTTCAAACACTTGTGTGCACTTACATCTCAGGAGATGTCATTGGCATCATCCACACAGAGACACAGCCAAGCACCAAACAAAAAGTTTGGGAATAAACACGTTGATTTCTGACAATACGGGATTAGCTGCCATTCTGCTCACCTACAGAACAGATGCTCAGCTTCCCAGTCACCTGAAACCATCCTCCAGGAACACGATTTGTATTTAGCTGCCTGCATTTTAAACATTACGTATGGACAGTGCAATCATTAACAGATTCAAATAATTCACATCACACGAAATGGCGATTGTTACTTTTGAGTTTACGTGCTTAGCAATAAATTACTGAAAAGTACATTGAATTGCTGATGGTTTTAATGGCAAGGGATAGAAAAAAGGATGTCAAGAACATTGTATATAATCATAGTGAAAAAAATAGATGTAGTTCTGAAATATATGCTCTTGATACTGAAATATACATTGAAAGTACCAGCTGTAAATGTATTTTCAAATGAAATACCTTGCAAGGCTCAGGTGTGCTGGAAAATGTTATCTTTCAATTCACCAAGTTTTCGTCTTGGACTACACAATGACCACGGCAACTAAATTTCTCCACTGTCATTATGCAATTTTGAAATACAGGAAATTACCCAATAGACAAGATTATAGAAATTCCTATTCTGCTCAGTTTTATTAAACATTTTATATATATAGCCTAATTTTAATATGAGAAATTGGAATTAATTTATGTCTGTTTTAATCTGATCTCAAATGTAAATGCAGCAACCTCTTTAGACTATTCACATACAAGCAATGTCTTGCAGTCAAACAAATGCATGCCATTCTCATCACGTGCACCTTCAACCTTCTGTTTCACAACCCCACACCTTCCTCTCACTCTTTTACCTTACTCACAATCCTTTATCTTCTCCAGCCACTAGAAAGAAAGTCACTTGTAGGTAATGAACACACAGGCAGCCCGAACACCTATGGAATAAGAAACTAGAGATAAAGTATTCTGGTTTTCTTTCTAGACCGTCCTGATGCTGATGTTCCATGGGAAATGCTGTGTCTCCTGTGGCTTACTGCACCTGAGTTTGGGCAGTTCCTATCTTTCAGACTCACTTCCCTTCAGTTTATCCTCATTACCTGCTCATCTGAACACTAATTATACCCTTTATTGGACTGAGAACAGGAATAGGTTCTGGAACACCATGATCACCTAACATTATCTGAGTAAGGCCTTCAGGACCTGGCAATATTCACCTCTCTGCAGAAGCTCTGTCTTACCTCTTAATAATTTCTGCTGGTTGTCTCTAAATTTCTTTCACATTTCTGCTATTGAGCTGGTCAGAGCTGAATTTATTATTTCCTCCAGACATATTAACTTGCACTTCTCCAGCTTGAATCTCATTTTGCTTCCTGCACTTATTTCTGAGCCCTTTAGATCCCTTTTTATTATTTTTCCTTGCTTGCTTACAACTGCAACAGCTGTCAGTTTAGAGAATGACTTTACCATTAGAAGCAGTGCAGGCAACACCACAGTGCCCTGGGGAAACTGCATGCAATACTGGGGCTTCGACTTTTGCAATTTCACCCATGGCAGAGAGGAAGCATATGGAACAGGTAGAGCTGAGCCAGTGCTCAAAGTAACCTGCGTGCAGATGAAGGGCAGACAGTGTTGCTCCAGAGAGATATAGGCTGTCCATTGTCATCGTTTTGACTGAAGTTGCCAGAGTATGATTTTACCTGGGAATGAGAGACCTGAAGCCTCTTCATTAGCCAGGGAACACTGACAAATACATGCTCATACATAGGTGTGCTTCTGCATCCTCCCACTGCCTCCACTTCAGGAAGCACTCAGCTACAAGGCAGTCCCTTGAAGCTATGATTCAAGTACATCAGATGTTAAAACATTTTTGGATGCTTAGGACTTTAAAGAAAAATGGAACAGCCTGTAAGTTTGGTATTGATGTTCTGAACTCCCTTGATATGCAGCTTTGAAATGGAAGCACAGGGATTACAGGTTTGGGACATCCTGTTCACACTGAGTACAGGCATTCCTTTCACTTTGTGAATTTGTAACTTCTCTGGAGCCACATGTTCAGATTTTCCATGACATTTTACATAGAATTAACTGTTCTCCCCGTGTCTTATTATTCCCCGTGGCAGATCCCAGGGTGATTAAACGACAGTAATGAGAGCTACCTCCAGGGAGCACTGAGTTCCTATACATGTGACTAGCTGGGTACTGCTAGTGCAGTGCACTGGTTTTGCTTGCCTTTGAGGAAAGACAGGGTTTCAAACATGCACATTAGCTCTCTCTGAAGAGAGGTGGCTTTTCACTGAATTCATGATACTGCCTTGCGAAAAATGTCTCCCAAAAATCTACCTTCATCTATTTGATTCAGAAAACAATCAGTTGGGGGTTTTATGCCACTTTTCCCTTACTAGTCCAAACAGGAATGTGAGTTACTGAATCAGTTCTAATCAACTCTGATTTCAGGTGCCATCTCTTTCTTAGTACCACTTTAGCTGTATAAAAAGCAAACTTCAGTGAGGAATTTGCTGGGAGTAATGCCTGTCAGGATCTTCTTTCAGAACCACATAACTGGGAGGGACAAGCCTGTGCTCTGCCCTTCCTCAGCTGGCAATAACCAGTTAGGACCTCGCCCTTCTTCTTTACCCTGGCTGCACTTTTGGTCTGAGTAAATTAGTCAAAGATGTTGATCCATTGACAACAAACTTAGAATGAGAGTATTAAAGAACTGAGGACTATGTGGAAAATGTCCCCTTTACTGACAAAAGAGAGGAGGAAATTTTACCACTCCCTTAACAGCAGCATCCTCATTCATAGAATAGTTAGGACTGGAAAGGACCTTAAGATCGGAAAGGACCTTAAGATCATTCAAAAATACAATATTTACAGATTAGCTAAAAAAAAACCCTCTCCTTGTTCATGTCTTTTTCTCACAGTTTGGAAAACAGCTTTTATAATCAAATTATCTGACTGATCACTTATCTGAATCACCCACCCCAATTTAGATACAGTACACACTATGGCATACCTATACAGACAGAAGGGGAGTAAAGCTCAACATTTAGTACGATCCCTCTGTAGTAAAGGCGTATATTGTACATTAGAATAAATGTCTTCTTAGCATTAAAAGGGGTTTCCCTGAGGGTTTTTTCCCATCATTTGCATTCAATAATTTACTAAGGTAATTATGTTTAGCTTGAAATTAATTGTCCTCTGATCAGTATTAATCGAAAAGAATAATTACTTAATAAACACAGCCCTTACTTTCAATGGATTTTTATCCTGACTACACAAAGTGGCGTTTCAAAAATTCTTTTGGTTCTTCAAAAGTATTTATGATTTTATTTTCTTTTTCAATAGTGAGCGTGGCAGATGAGGCAGCTCCTCCAAAACTCGCTGGGTAAAAACCCATTTCGCTTTCGGACCATTTCATTTCCTTTCTGCTTCACTCTCCTTTAGAGACCCATATCACAACTCCCACATTTCCAATGATCCTTCATTTTAGGCAACTGTCTCACATCAGGCAAGTTCAGTACTATGGTCACCCAGTATATAGTCAATGGAGCCTGGAGAGGGTAAAGCACAGCATCCTCACACTTAACTCTCCTCACAGTATAATTTCCTGATTATATACAGGCTCAAAGGGCCTGTTGCAGGCAACTGAATTAAATATCTAAATTTGGATGGTAAGAGTAGGTTAACCTTAACCTCTTGGGTTTGACAGACAGGAAGCTGACAGAGATGTGCATTTTACTGCAGAATTGAGGTCTTCATCAAAGCAGAAATGCTCACCAATCTGTAGCTGAAAAAGCATGGCTTAATTCAAAGGCAATACGATGATGTTTAAGGGAGTTGGGAGACCTGATTTAAATTCCTGTTCTGCCACAGACTTCCCCTGCGACCTTACACAAGTCACTCAGGGCAAGATTTTTATGGGCATCTGGACATCTGACCTCAGGGAATTTTAACTAAGTAACTTTGCAAATCCAGCCACTGCGCTCTATTCTTTAATTTTCCATCTGCAAAATGTAGACAGTGGCATTTCCCCTCTCACCTTTTACCAACAAAAGCTTTTAAGTGGAATTCTCTGTTAAAAGAATAATGTAAGGCTGAAAGACCCCATGCCATGGTCAAAAATTCCACTACTTCAAAACATTCTCTAAAAAGACGATGACTTTCTATAACCCCCTGTTTGGAAGTTTTGGAGACAATTCTTTTGATTCCTTACAGCTGAATAATTAAAGTTTCTTCAAAAGTATTTGCTATCTCCATCTGAAAAGGACAACAGCCATCATTAAAGCAGGCAGGTAAAGTTATATATTGTTTCAATCCCCAAAATAGAATGCAAATATTTGCAATTCAAATATCTGCCCATTTAAATTTAAAATTGCATTTCCAAGATCTGTCAGCTACTTGAGTCACACCAAGTGAGGGCAGCTCCAAGTGATGGTAGCGCAGCCTCTCTCCCACTCTCTGACCTCAGGTATCCTTTATCTGCCAGCCACGTGTGGCCAGGGTCACAGGACATGGAAGGGGACACAGCACTGAACCTGGCACTCAGCTTCTGTTGGAACAACTCAACTTCTTCAAATGGTCTTGCTAGATGGCACCGAAAGGTTGTAGCACTGCATTACAACCACTCTCACATCACACACAATGATGTTTCTGATATGCACTCCCTGACATGGCTCAAGGCCACACTGTTTCAGAAGCCAAAGCAAAGGAAACTCAGAAGTCTTCCACTGATGCTTGCCTATGCCACTTCGATTTGCTTTCTGCAGACATTTTGCCAATGCATCACAACACAAGACAGATTTCCTCTTGCCATCCTTTCGGATGAGCAGATGACTTGTGGATATGCCATTCAGCTGGGTTTTCACCTGGAAGAAAGCAGCATGCTGCCTATACTGAAGTAACTTGCTACTAGCTTCAATTGGCACATACTCCTTTTTGCATCATTCTGTGCTCATAGGCATGTCTTGGCTGAATCTGATGGAATATATTTTACATGTATTAGCACTTCCAATGTACTGAAAGCTTGAAATACATATGCTGGGCATCACTTCAAGTATATATGACCTCATAAGGTTTCATGAATTTTGGATATTAACTTGTTCTGCAGTTATTCTTAGTGTATAGAAATGGAAGGTTTGAATAAGAGTACCTACACTAAACTGTAGTCATATTTGCAACATGCCAAAGGGATCATAGAAACTACACAAATGAAGCCTGAAAAGCAGAATGATTTCCAGTAAATGTATGTAAAATGACATTTTATTCACTAAGTTATTTGTCATCAGCTTTTGCACAAGTTAAACAAGCCTCTAAAAACAGTTTCTAATGTATTTTAGCAAGCTACTGCATTGTGGTGAGCAATACTTTGCCCTTTGAATAGTCCTATTGATTTTAGTTCAGAGTAAGGTTGGCAGAATGGGGACTTAGCAACTGCAGACGGACAGCAATTCCTTTCTCAGTTTATATTCACTGGGTCATGTTTGACAACCAGGTTTTTTTAAGGAGGATCTGTCTCCTCTCAAATAAAATTAAAATCTCCCCAGTGCACCCATTCTGGACATTTTCCTTGTTATTTCCCACTGACTTCTGTTGGAAGATGTTGATCGCACTCAATCAATAGAAAAAGTTCATTGGTTTCCATGGGGCAGGGTTTTGCCCTTATTCTCTGGGTATTATTGCCTGCTATATTCATCTTTGGCACATTTCACCATTTCTCTGCCCCAGACTTCATTAATAAAATATTTCCTTCTAATGAAGCTCTGCAATATAAACCCCAGCATGTTTCTAGGGCACATTTCTTCTTTTCCAAGTTCAACTTTTTGGCAGCCACTCCTCACTTCCATTTTGGTTTTAATCGCAAATCTTTTACTGCTATGATCCTTGCTTAAGTGATTTCCCTATTACAGATTCAGTTGTACTTCCAATACGGCTTAATACAATATCTAGAAGTATACTCATCTTTGTCATCTGATGCACATATTAATTTGGGTTTCAGTGTCACATCCTTGATTTCCAGTATGAATTATAAAGTTCAATGTATAATTCTTACATACTACTATAGTTTACATGTTGGCATAAATACCATCTCAGATCATCTAACCATAGCAATGAGCTGCAGCAAGCCAGCTTACCCCATACTACCTCATTCTCACAAGACAAAAAACAACAGCCTCCCTCTTTGACAACACATGAGGTAAGTTATGGTACATTTAAATTGCACTATAACATATTCCTTCCCCTGTGAGAGTTCTCAGCTCTTTCACTGTAATCTCCACCACTGAAAAAGGAACTTTTCATTTACTATTATGTAAGCTAAAAAAAATAGGAGGAAAGATTCTGTAACATCCTAGGTCAGTTTGTCCCTTGGAAGATAGTAAAGCTTTTTATCTTTGGAATGGATACCTAAAATTAAAGTTCATCCTTCCTACAAGTTTTCTGCTAGTTTTATTCCAAATGCAGCAACAAATGGTTTAGCATATTCTGTATAGGTCCTACATTAGTGAGGGACATGGGAGGAAAATTCAGGTGGCTCCAACCCAAAAATGTTATTTGCCATTTCATGTTGGGTTCTTCCCTAATGTTTCATAATCATTCATCTTCTTCCCTAATAGCCTGGCAATAATATAACATTTTATTTAAAATCACTTCATTGTGCTTTGACCACACTCTCACTTCTCAATGACAGCCAAGCACCTCCTTCCTCTATTGACAGACTGCTACAACAGGTAGATATGAATTAAAAACCAGGGAGATGTGTTAAAGAGGAAAGGGACCACCACCATTTCCACAAGCTGCTTCCACCTGCCGTGCTCTACTTCTGCCTCTCACTCTCAGTTTCCCAGCAACAGCATGTTCACTCAATCCCCCAGTCAATAAACAGCACTGAGCCCAGCAAGGAATTGCTTCAGATGCTTCAACCAAAAGTCTGGAAAACAACAGAGTTACTGAAGTGACAACTATCACTTTAATGAAATAACACCCCTTGAATGGGATGGCATTTTATAAAGCTTTGATAGTGTAAATGACCTCCTGTCCTTTTTGTGTGTGTGTGCTAAGAGTATATGAGAGAGTTTAGTACCGTGCAATTATACCAGAGATCAAGTTGATCCATGACTATTTTTGCAGGAAGCATCACAGCAGAGATACAGTCACACTCAGGTATAACTGTATTTTGCCCCACAATGGAAACCAACTAAATGAGATAACCTTTAATCACCTTTTCCACATGCCTGTTAGAGTTTATGTTCACTGCCCAATTTTCGAAGGTGCTGTATAGCACAGCCAGGACAGTATTTTATGTTGTATTACACTCCTTTTCAGATGGGACATCTGGTTATGCTGGTGCATTTCACTGCTTCAGTTCTGGGCAAATCAACATCTACCCAACCTGGAGAAGTGCTGCAAAATTGTACTTCCATGCGGGCATCTCCAGCCATGCTGATGGAAAGATTCTATTCTATTCTAAAAGAAATAAATTCTCTGTAAGAAAACTCTAAGAATTTCTGTAGCTGGATCAGAATCTGTAATCCAGGAGACCCGACCTGAAACAGGCAGTGAAACAATACAGAACATGTAGATATACTAAATTAGTTATGTCAGGAAAGGCTCTAGCTCCTACAGAAGAAAGAGCTTTAAAGACTGGAGTAGTAGCTTTCACAGCTGCTTGAGGCCTTCAGTCTGACACCCACCATAAGAGAAAGCCTTTAGAATTCCATGGTGCTCCTGCCTTGGAGCTCAACAGTTTGTGTCACAGGTTCCAGGCACCAGAAACACGAGGTTGCACTAGAGTTTTTCCTCTGTTAATAGAGCTGCCAAAGATCTCCCAGTAGGATGGAACAGCAAAGTTTCATGGACACTTTACTGGGCTCTGTAGAATGTACTTGGATGACTATTGATTTGCCAGAGAATTCTGCACTTATAGTGGGCCTTTTAACTTGCCAATGGAATTTGATAGGGACAGAATTCCTCACTAAAATTTATAAAATGTTTCATAAAACTTACAGAGATGAGCTTTTCACTGAAGGTTGTAAAGTGGTGCCATAAGGAAAGAATTAAGATGCAGAAAATTTTAAGACAGCTATAATTCAGTTTATATTTCTGTCACTAGTGTATTTTCAGCAGTATAATCATCCTCCCAAAGACAGATCTAGTTAAGTGTTTTGTGATACCCAGATAAAAAACTATGTTTTCATAAGGCCAGATCCAAAATTTAATGAAAGTCAACTGAAAGACTATTATTTGCTTGCCTTAGTGAACAGTAACAAAATGCCAATGGAATTATCCTTGTCCTCATCTTTTCTCCCCAAACGCAATTGGTTTGTCAGTGAAGCTCCTGCTGAGCATGGCCAGTGACTTATACCTCCAGCCTCAGAAGTGCGATGGGATCGGCAGACAGGCTTTCTTACTTCTGTGGCACTTCCTCTGCTAGAGGAGGCATAAATTGCAGTGGCAAATGTACTGAAAATGTTTAATTTCCTATCATCATTTTTGTTCTTTTCTTACTAACTTTACAAGGGATGGAAAGGAGACCTTGATTCAGGTGAGTTCGTCTGATTGAAATGATCTACCCATACGTGCTTTTTGAACTCCAATGAAAGTTAACACTGCTCACTTATTCCTGGCCAGAGCAAGTCACAACCCAACAGCAGCTTTGCTGCATTTACAAGAACTGTGTCCCTTCCCACTGCAATAAACACCATTTTTATTTTAGTTTCTACTCATTTTACTTCAGATTTTAATCTGGTATTAGTGAATCTTAGCCAGGGGGATGTTTTTAGTGAGAGTGGCTATTTCATTGCAATATAAATTAAGAAGTCTCTTTATTAGGCCTATAAAAAGTCTTCAACATTATTATGTTTGTATAGAGTGACTGTGACTTTTATCATCTTATGTAAAACCTTAATGAGGTCTGAGTGTAAAATGAGATCTGAGTTTTACTTTGCCACATTTTTCCTTTTCTCTTTCTGACCCACGCAGACCTGACAGATAGAGAATACTGATTTAGATGTTACCTTTCTTTTAACTTTATTGAAAGATCTCTGCAGGGATAAATAGACTCTTCTGGAGGGGTTTTGGGTTTTTTTTTTTTTTGTTTTTAATTAAAAGTGAATACTAAAGGAGAATGATCTGATAATGACATGGACATAAATTCACACTCCTCTGAAATTTATATGAAGTTATTTAACAGTGGAGTTTTATGAAGTCCAGCATATTACACTATCTCTCTACTTTCCATCTGTAAAAAAAACTCCCTCACTACAGTCAGTCCAGTTAACTACATATTTTCCTCTTTCTTTATTCACTGGAGTAGTAGAACCTTTCTTCATTACTACTGTGAAAACGCATATGATAGCAGTAGTTGGAGCGCAAGGAAAGATTACCCCTGTGCTATGCAAATGCAGAATAAAACCCAGTCTTTCTCAAAAGGTTTTAGTGTCAAGCGAGATGTGAACAGAGAAGCAGGTACAAGGTGACAGCATGCAGGCACATGAACAGCATGAAGAGTTAAAGTATATTTGTAAGAAGAATGCTTCTTGTTCTGCTAGGTTTTGTTTCCTTAATAGGGATGTGTTACAAATAGGTGGCATGGAGAATTAGGTGCTTGTATGAGGTACAAGTAAAAGAAGGTAAAGAGTGAATAGAACAGTCAAAGCTCACCAGTGGGCTCTGGGTGCCCAGAAGATACATCAAGGCTGAAAAGAATCTGAGAGACTGAAGAGAGAGAAGATGTAACGGTGTGGCTTGGGGTTTTATTGTAAGATTTCTTTTTTAAATTAGGCATGTGGGAGAATGCAAAAGAGTATTTGTTAAAAGAGTACTGCCTTCTACATCAGATACTCTAACATATGGGGAGAGAACCTTTGTAAGATTCATCAGATCTGTAAGTTCAGAACAGAGAAACTCTCCTGGCTTTTCCACGCTGTTTAAAATATTGTCTAGATGGTTATATTGACCAGGATAACTCCAAACAAACAAGTTTCAGACCCTAAGTATTGCCATGTATCTACTTTCTGCAGCTATTCTATTTCAGAATAAAGGATTTAAAGGATTATTCTGGAATAGAGCGTTGCCACAGGAGGGCAGAGGCAGACTGGCATCATTACAGAGGAATAATAACACCCTGTAAACATGACCTATGTTTTACTCCACCTTATGTCAAGGCATTCCAAATCCCTGCAGAAACATTCAGGCGCTCAGCAGCCAAGTTATTATACTGTTGATCTCTGCAGTGCCCTGTTCTTTAGGAAGGTCTCTCTTGCTGCAGTGAAGTGCTGCACTCTCTGGAAACTCAGTGAAACAAAGTTATGTTTACGGCAGGAATCTCTGCCAGCTGACTGTGATTCTCAGACCACGCACACAACAAGACAGGACAATAAAACGTCTGGTGCAAACAAGGGCAAGTGAGAAAAGTCAACTGAGAACTGCTTCAGAGAGGCTCCAAGTAGCTTCAGCAAAATTGTTACGGTAAACATCTCTTCAGGGGTAACTGGATTTTGCACAGCCAAGCTTAAATAGACAGAGAATTCCATCTTCCAAATGGAACGAGATATTTTTGGGCTGTACTTCTGTTTCAATTCAGTTCTAGAGATTACCCACTGCTGTTATAGTGAAAGTCTCGATTCTGACATCACTTACCACATCCCATCAAACACAGCACCATATTGGAAACAGTGAAAACTCAATATCGCTACATCATTTTTCTCTTCATCTGAATCACTACTGCTTCGTGGAGTTATTCTGGTTAACACCATGGGAGAGAATAACTCCATGTGCAGGAAGGGTTTTCAGTTCATTTATGGTCAGTTCTGGTCTTTAAAATCAAGTTGCCATTTGGCAATTCGCTACTTGTGTTTCACTTTTATCATCCCTGATTCTACTACAGGAAAACACATGCAACGGAGAAAACTATCCCAGGCAGGAGAACCAGCCAGGTCATAAAACAAGAGCTTTTATTCCTCCTTCTGTGCAAAAAGAACACCATGTATGGACTGAGCCCTGGATCATAAAGCCCTAAATTCTATAAATCTTCCCTAGAATGGAATTAAGAGTACCAAACGTATTGTGTAGCTCAGATGATCTCTTTGCCACTGTGGCTCAGGACCAGCCTCTTTGAGTACAAAGCAAAAATAGCCATGTACCACTCTGAGGACTCACCAGTGCCCACTTTCCACTTTAGATCCATCTTCATACAGTATCATTTGCAAATAAAGATGAAATAGCACATGCTGACTCCTGTCTGAAGTAAAAGTCAAACTGACCACTCGCAAATTGTCAGTTCTTCTCAAAACCATACAGAAATTGAACGATAATGAGGATTATTTGTGTCTCCTGAAAATGCAGACACTAAAATGAGCTTTTCACTGAAAAAAAAAGGAAAGAAAACTGTATCCACAGATGGAAAAATTTAGAAGAAATTAGGGATCCTGTGAAGAAATTTACACATATTAATCCTAGTGAGGAGCTGAAAGAAAAGGATTAGTTGAGGTTGAAACTTATTTCTGGTAATCAGATATTGGGGAGTTTGGGGTAAAAGACAAGTTTTATTATATATCCATTGTGACTGGAATGTTAGGAATGTTGCTGCAACTGTACTACGGTGAATGGTAGCCTGCAGGACATGGAAGGACGCGCTGGGATAAACTCAAGTTTGGTATCATCATTGGATAACATAACTCCCTCATTCATATGACAATGCAATAAACTGCTTCACACCTACCTATTATACCGTGACTCCTGTGTAAGGATGCGGCTTCATAACCAGTTTAGGCTAATCTGAAACTGCATTGTCACCAAATGGGGCCAGCCCTAACTTCACTGGGTCCCAGATCACTCTGTTAACTTGTGTTTGTGTGGATACATGTACAGCAAAGTCTCTGAACCATCTGTGGGCAGATCAGTTGCAGTTTAGAACATCCCCAGCTCAGTGTTGAACCTGGTTTTCTCTATGAACCATCCTGATCTCTGGTGCTGTCTGACACTGTCACAGGCACTGCCTAGTAACACTGCACTCAGATTCTTGGGTAAAGGTTTGGTTTAGGAAAATGATGCTGAACACTTCCAGAAACAAACACAAACACCATGGATTCACTATAAACAGAACAGAAAAAGAACATCTTTTCCCAGACTAACTCGGCATGATTGCATTGTTGGGATGTTCCCAAGCTGCAATGTACTATTTGAATTTGCCCAAAGTGAGTTTTGAACAGTAATTTGCATACAGAAACAAAAAAAGAGTGGTCTGGGGATACATCACAGCCAATTTGTGTCAACAGTGCTGTCCAGGGCTTTATCTGTAACATTTTCAGCAGTAGTTGGATCTTGTAATACTTCATTCTCTAGCCTGTATTTATTATGGTAGGAATCAGCATAAAAAAGGAAGTGCTGTTCTTTACTCACTCTCTTGTATGGCGTTGCTTTTAAAGTACAGCTGTATACCAGATGCAAGAAAATTAAGGCATTTAATTTCCTCTCCCTGCACATACCTCCCGTTAACATTAATGGCAGCTCAGTATGGAAGCAGGGGGAGAGCTACTATGAAAGTCTGAACACAACAGCTCTCCCATTTCAAACAAAGCTGGTTGTGTCCAGAAGAAAGGCAGAAAAAGTCATGTCGCATCTCACTTCTGCTTCAGCATGTGAGATACAAATTCATGTTTGATGGACTTCAGAGCCACTTTGGATATGGTACACTAAACAAAGTTAACCCTCAAATGCACCACCTCAGAATTCAGTATAACTTTAAAGTTATTATGTATGAAAACACAGTTATTGGCTTCATCTATTTTAAAGTGCAGCTCCTGTGGTGGTTTCCTGGAAATGATTTAAAGAAAAAAAATCTTTTCCCTGTTTTGTCAGTTGTAGTTTTTAATCTACCTGGATCACCAGATATTTTGTTCCCTTTGGTTTGTCAAGGGGACTTTCAGACATAGTAATAGTTAGGGCAGATCAGAAGCAAAACTGCATTTGGAGTTTGCTGTACACCTGTATTTGCCAACTATGGGTATAACTCCACCAGTTAGGCCATTGAGGGAACTGGCAGAGAAGCTTTGCAATGCACAGAATGCCACGGTATTTGTAGTTGGAATGCAATGGTTCAGATTGTCTTATCTGAACTACATGGCTTGATTCCAGAGCTGCACAGAAAGACTTTTTGGGACATCTCTATCAGCGCTTTATTTCAGGCAGAATCATATTAATGTCTCTATTTTACTATTGTCCTTTGCGGTTTATACTGCCTTCATGCTGGGTGGCATCTAGATGTCGTTAATGAAAAAGTATAAACTTTGTCCTGCTACTGTCATTATTCTCTGCACATTTATATCAAATAAACTTTTAAATCACAGAATGGGAACAATGAGAAAGACCCTTCCAAATGTCCTCAGTCATCATTCCTGAATTTCTGTTACTATGAGGAACAAAACAATCCTTGGCTCCTTTGAGAACCAATGCTACTTTCCTGAGCGACGACTGAATGGGGACAATGCAGCATGTGTAACTATTCCATGATCCAGCAAAGAAGTTTCTTTTTCAGTTCCAGTTTAAATTCCAAAGCATGCATCAATAAACCAATGTAACAACTCTCAGAGTTGCTTTTGACACATTTAACAGCTCCTCTAACCCACCAGCAACCCTGGAATAATCAATTCTAATATTTCCTTTCTGTTCCATACGGTGTTTACTGTTAAGTAAAAAGTGATTTTAAATAATATACACTTGTCAAACAAGATATTTATGTGCATCTTACCTGATACGGGTTTTGAACAGATCAAGTGTTTCTTGGAGATTGTTTACTATGACCTAGAGATTCAAGCTTGTGATACAGAGGAATTACAGGATTAAAATTCTTGTTATAGATACACCACGAATCTAAACTCATTGCTGTTCTGAAACCTTCTGTTCTCCTGTTCAGTGCGCCATATCGCTTGTTCATGGTTGATTGAGATAAAAGACTGATTAATCTGCAGTGCTACAGAGGCAGTGTTTAAGGTCAATTGCAGAATTTCATTGTTTGAGCTTTGAAGTGGTTAGTGCCCTGAAGTTGGACTCCACTGCTTTTCACATGTCATCCTTACTCTGTGGTTCAAGGTATAGGCCATGCAAAAGTTTTACCGCAGATTAATTGTCTCTGTCTATTAAGTAGTGCATATCCGTGCTTGCAATAGAGAAGACTTTCAAATTCAGGAACACAGAAGCTCCTGAAAACAGCTTTTGAAGTGTATAGATTCCTTCTGAAGACTCATAGCCCTTTAAGACTGTAATTAATTGCATTTGTTAACGGGGTGAAATTTGTCTCCCGGGTTCTGAGCTTCCCCAGAACAAGGCCACAGCACCACAGCAATAGAACACACACAGCCAACTATTCCTGTATAGCATTTTAACATGTTCTCCTGCCTCCCTATCTAGACCTATGATAATGGTTTCCTGTTTGCTCTTAACGCTCCAGCTACCAGGAAAGAATAATAGCACACATTTTTCATTATCTCTGTCACAGGTAATTCAGGAGCTGCTTTGAACTCTACTGAAAATGGGGCTTTATCCATCCCTTCTGGTCCAGTGTCCAACACTCAGCACACTTAGAAGCTATTCTCTGCCACCATACAAATCTTAAAATATTTCACCTTCTGGCTTCACCAAGAAATACATTTTAGGAAGTCATAAACTCTGCTACCTTCTCCTCTGGCTGCTGTTAGTACATCCGCTACAGTTCTGTGGAATGCATCAGTTTAAAACTGTATAAACTAATTCTGAAACAAACGCTGCTTCCAAATCCACCATCCACCAAAAATTTATCTGCATATGGTTCATTCCCTTTACCTTTTCCAGTTAGATATATTTATTTGCTAATTTTATTTTATGTTATATTCCATCAGAGGAAAATGTCAATAATTTTGCTAAACATGAAAAATAACTTAAATAATTGCTTTCAGATTGTTTGTAAAAGTAAGAGCTGTTAACCTGTAAGAGGGACTATAAATGCAGGAAGTTTAAATCACCAGCCCTTTGCAGAACATCATGGGGCCAGTGAGTTTCACACCCTGAAGATACAAGTATGCAACATTTGTGAAGCCTGTGGCTTTAGAAACAATGGATCATAATCAGTGAGGAAGTCAGAGAGAAAAATGACATTTAACAGGTCAAACACAAAAAAATATTTGAGAGTAGAAGTGTCTTTGTATCTGTGATCTCAGAGAGAAAACTTCAGGAGAAAAAGGACTTAGAGTGCTTAGAAAGAAATCAAACAATACTAGTCCAAAATCAGCATTAAGAAGATACTTGAACTCCATGGCCAGGACATTTAGGAGAAGCTGCTGTTCATCCAAACTCCTCCAAATTGGAAGAGTTAGATACTCCTGAAGCATTAACTTAACCACATTTTAGTCCCATCCTTCAGAATCTCATCCCACACTTGTACATTCCTTTTTAATCAAGATAGATAGAATAATCCTAATCTGGACTGCCACAGATCAGTTCACATCCTTTAGTCTCATTTTTTGGTACAGCACCATCAACCTATAATACAGTTACTGCTACTGCAGGAAAAAAAACACTCTATGGAAATACAGCTATTTTGGTGAAGATTCCCCAGTCTACTGACTATCTTTTCCTAATGCAGCTAGATTCCTTATTTATACTTAAATATCAGCCTTAAATATTGCTGCAAGCATTTGACTTGTTCCCTATGGCTTATCTACATGTGCAGGAAACAGTCTGTTCTTTGAGATCCTTTTTTTTAATTAAGGCTCAAATCACAGACTTTTTTCATAAGATTTTGACCCAGGATGAGCAAAATCTTCAGTATCAAATATTGCAAAAGAATTCAGAATAATAAAACCCTTCTGGCTTCTGAGCAGAAACAATTATTCAGGCACAGATTTGCCATTTTCTGATCGACTTTGAAAGCCTCACTGGTGAGATCAGCAGGGTCAACACTGATATTCTTGTCACAAGTGTGAGAATAATCAAAATGTGAACTGCAGCAAAAAACAAAAGACCAAATTCCTGGGAGACGGTGCGAGTTTCACCACAGCAGCTGAAGAGCAGAGCAGGCCTGGGCAGGGCATTCTTGGAAATTTCCTGGCCAAACTGTTTCCAGATTCCCACACAGCTCAAAGTGAAAAATTCAAAGCCTCTTGCCCAGAAAGCTGAGCATTACACCGGGACGTAATGCGCTCCTTTACTTTGATCTGCTTCCACTTCAACAAATGTTTCTCATCTTGACCTGATGATGATACCCCACAAGTGCAAAACAGACACCATGTTACTGTTGGCACTGCTAAGTACTGTCTGCACCAGGTTGCAATTGGTGCTGAAAGCTCCATATGCAGTACATCTGTACATGATCTACCACAACAACACTATTCTCTATTCAAATAGCAATAGATAACTTTGTAATATTATCTAGTATTATGAAGACTGAAAGGGAAATGTTATCTATAACATTAAAAATTATCACAAAACTGTTATTTCTATACCTTAGTTCCAAAGTTGATTTTGTATTGGTAAAGATTTTTGTATAAGGTAAAGATTTTTGTATAAAGAAGGGTGAAGGTTCTTCCATGTTTAACCAGAAACAAGGGAAAGGCTATCAGAGCTCTACTTCCCTTCTTGGCTCTCTCTGGCATCAAGGAAATCAATGGCTGTCTGTCTCCCAGCTGTACTCTACACAGTACCTGCTCTTCTCAAATGCAGGTTTTCATCTACAATCAAGGCAAAACTGGCCCAGGCCTTCTCAGCACAGCCATACAATCAAGAAATAGTGGCATCAGGACGAAGAGTGACGGGTCACACCTTCCTAGAATGCAGCAGAAAGGAGAAAAAGACTGGACAGAGGTCTTCAAAGGGAGCAAAACTTGGCACTGTACAAAGGAATGAGATAGTATAACATGGGGTGACAGGTTTTTCAGAGGGGTTTACTGTGTTCACACCTGAAGTGATGCTGTTATATACACATACAGTGTTACACACACTGGCTTCTCCTTAGGCATCAGCAACAGACAGTTTATCAGGGCTCTGGCAGTGGGTCAGGGCTGGGTTTTGCTGCCCCTAATTGTCCTGCTGCCTTAGGTGACTACTTCCTACTGTGGGTCCTGAGGAGAGGTACAGAAAATGCAGCTTAATTCCAGTTCCATTGAGAAAAGCCTTAGCAACTCAACATGTGAGGTGCTTATTTACCATTAGAGGTCACTGTCCCGCTGATGACATAGCCATTAGCTACATTGCACGTTAGGAAGATGTGGTACACAAACGGGTGGGCATTCTGGAGCCTAACAAACAGGAAGGGTACAAGCCTTTCTTTAATTCAACATTCAAAAAAAAACCTTGTTGATATACAAATCCTGTCTAAAATTGAAAAATAATCAAGAAAAATAACGAATATCTATTAGATGATGACAATTCTCTGTTCTTAAAGGTCCAATATGGTATTTAGCATCCGGTTTTACAATTATGATCAAGAAAACTAGTTAACCAAAGTGATATTGTGTTTAAAATGCTCCTCTGTTTAACACTGAGTTTTAATTCTTGAATGACTATCAACCACTGCTTACTTTTAAGTCTTCTGCATGGTGAATCTGTCCCCATGCTGCTCCTGCAATGTCACAGAAATAAACCTAAATCATGCGTCTGTCACGTCATAAGAAGTTGGAAACACACCACAGGACATGGTAACTTTCACATCTCTAAAGTGACTTCTCTTAGGAACAGAGTGCAATTGCATTAGGAAAAAGACACAGATGAAGACGCCTCATCCCAGTTCTCTTCAGCTCATTCTAATGCTCTGACAAAAGGATTCTCTGGTCACTGCAGTTTGTATACAGTACCTCACGTGTACAACGTGGAGAAAACTCAAATTTGTTGGTATAAAGAACCATTTAAAGCTTTGTGATACTCTTTGGATTAAACCCAAATTTATGGAAAAGAGTTTTCTGAAATTCATTATACCCCTTGTAAAACACTGCAATGAGTTTATAATCCAGTGATTGCCACTTCTGCCATTTATCTTTATGTGGACCTTAATGAACTTTATTGAAGCATAAATGCATGTCATAGAAGTTAAGAGAGTGAGAACATGAAGATGGCAAATATGGCATTCATTTGCTTCTCAGGTTTAATTAGGCCAACTGGGAGTATTTCAGCATAACATATTTCAGCTATAAAAAATACCACCTTTGCAGATGTATATCCCCAGCACAGCATTTGCAGTATTTTATCATCACGCTCAGCACTGTTTCTCAGCATTGAATACTTCACCACTAGAAAGAAACTCAGTAACATCTTTCAAAGCAAAGGTCATGAGCCCTCCATGCTACATCCTTATTAGAGGATGATGATCTTGGTAAAACTAAGTCACTCTTGTTTTAGAGGGAATAAAATCTAGAGGAGAAAGAGCCATCTCCTGTGCATGTAACAACTCCTCTGTTAATATTCCAGTGCCTCATCATACTCTGTATACTTCACTACTCGAAGTACACTTCGATACTGCAGAGGTGCTGGGCTGGTAATGGTAAAAGACATTCATGGTACATAACAACACAACTTTTTCCGTAACATTCCAGAAACTGATGTCAGCTGGTGGTACCTCCCTTGGGAAAAGAGAATTGGGAACTGCCATAATGGTCTTGAGTAAGTGTCCTTGGAACACGGAAATGGCAAGGCTAGGGAGATTATAAAGTTAACGTTTTCTTTAGTCTTCAAGCCCTACTTCTGAATTTGTCCTCACATGCTTATTAGATAATACTTCTATTTCATTATACCAATGAAAATAAAGAAGTGTAACTCCCACTACTTAATCCACTGCTCTCTCACTGCGATGGAGACTGAGTTATAAAATGTTGTCAAACTTGCTGCAGAACTTACAGAGATACTTTAATCACAGTCACAGAGAGCAGGTCTTTTTGTTTCCAGGACGTTTTGGGTGGACCTTATATTAATCACACATTTCCATTAAACATCTCTATTCTGAACAGCTGCTCAAAAGACTGTCATAAACAGACACTGAGGTGATTCTGCAGAGAATTCAAGAAGCCAAAACCCAATATTGCCATCACATTAACAAGTCCCTGAAAAGAAGAACAGAGGAAAGATAGATTTAACTTGTTTCTTCTTTGATGTTGTTCTTTGTATTAAACCACAGAATATTTCAGGAGAGAGAGAATAGGAAAAAAAACCTTTTGGAAGTTGCACCCTTTATTTATCTCTTTTGCAATGTAACAAATATTTGCCATCTTTAGGCGGGTTACTCATACAAGGAGGAATTTGAACTGTCATTCCAATGTAAAACAACTTTGAAAAATAAGACCCTTTTGGGGCTAGGCCAGAGCATTTAGATAAGAGAAGTATGTAAAGATCAGACATATTTTCAATCACTAATGGATTTATAGGATGGTTTTTAAAAGTATTTAAGGATAAAAAGTGCCTAGGAAATCCAAGGCCCAGTTCTGCTAAGGGAATTTCACCCTGATGGTGGTGGGTAAAAAGTAAGGTCCGGGAAAAGTATCTCTTCCGTGTAATTTTCATCCTCCACATGTTAAAAGTTATGCACATCCATGTGCTAGGAACTTTATCTACCCCTTACTCCACCAAGAGTAAAGGACATGAAGTAACCAAACAATTTTACACTTTTCTTACAGTTTAAACTCCCTCTTACTTTATGAGGGGGGTGTGATTAACAGGCATGTTTTAAATGACAATAAGAAGGTCTAAAACTAACCAAGGACTCACTGTTTCTAAAGATAAGCAGCAGAAAATAAGGGATACAATCTGGAAGCCTTCCTCAGGACAATTTCTTTGCCAGTTGCAGCTGAATTGCGCTATCGGTGAGGACTCTTTTCCTAGATCAGAGCATTAGCATCTGGGGCCCTGAAATTTAACCCTGAGCATTTGACCATTCAGTGCAACACAAGGTTATTATGAGCTGACTCACTTGCAAGAACTCTCAGTGTGGAGCTGTTCATGCAGGTTTACTACTAAGCAGTTACTGACACGTGCGGACAAATACACACACCTCCCAGGCAGGGCCATGAAACGGTGATGTTGCTGAGGAAGTAATGTGACTGACAAACTCCAACCTGCCTTCCTGTGATGTAGTGCCATGTTGAACTATAGAAACCCCAAAACACTCCACATTAAGATGAAACTAATACAAGGAGCAGCCTTACACTTCGAAACCTTTATTGTTTCCAACTACTGACAACGTATAATTTTTACACCATGTTCAAGTTGTACTTATATCTGAAGAAGTGGACCAGACAAGGTGCTGGATTCCTTTGCAGTTCACTAAAGGAAAAACAGAAGGGGAGGCAGAATACATTGTCCTAGCACTTTTCCCGTGTAAGAATAGTACACCTTGCTTTAAAAACTTCCTTGCTCAGTGTTGGCAGAGAATCCATGTGTGCTTCATTATTAAGCAAGGAAATGCACAACAAGTACCTGAGCGTAATGAGATTTTGGAAAGTAAATATACATTGAGTTGTCTGTGTGGTGGCACTTTATAATGTGTTTAACTTTTGTTGTATAAATAAATATTCTTTTAGATATGACCTCAATAACGTGCAAATTAGAAGAGGCACAGGGTAAGTGCTTCCTTGCAAAATGACATTCTTTCTACAGTGCAGTATTTGTTGGTTGTTATCCTCTGTAGGCAGCAACTGATCATTATTTCCAGGATGTGTTCAGGGAAATCATGAAGTGTTTGTTTTAGATAATGATGTGCAGCATTTGGAGCTACTTGCGACTTTCAGAAACTGAAATTAGAGATTCTGAAATATCAAGCATATCATTAAAAAACCCTTCATTGCTCATGGCTTTTGGTAGCTTCATTTTCATTTAATTGGGAAAAACAATGTTTTATAATCTAAGTTAAGCACAAGTTCACCCAGGTGAGTGGATGCAATTTGATTTCATAAGACTTGAAGTACACCAGGCAAAACTAGTGACCTACTCGTCTGACCTGCTGAAGGCTGTGCATCAATACATCCAAATAATCATCACAATAATAATATGCCTCATAATCCCTCTAACAAACGAGTAAAGAACAGCAGCCTTGTTTAACAAAACACCTTTTGCTCCACTCCCAGTTAACCCTTCCAGTTACTACATTATTAACTGGCCATGAACTTTCTTCAGGACTCTGTATGCTACTAAGAAGGAAAGTAAACACAAGTTGGCTTGTAAACACTGTTTTAGAACATAGAGAGTATACTAAATTTTGTCTTTCACCCTAAGGAACACGCCCAGTGTCACTTCTTGCATTCACCATGTGTATTTATACTTTTTTTTACCTCTTTCATGCTATGGTTCAGTAAAGCATTTGCTTATGATTTATATCTTACAAAGATATCAATTCAAAAACATCTTAGACATTTTTTCAGTAATAAACATTGAGTTATTTTCATAGAATCATAGAACAGTCAGGGTTGGAAAGGACCTTAAGCTCATCCAGTTCCAACCCCCCTGCCATGGGCAGGG
>JANRGW010036791.1:0-13386 GCA_024733675.1 Psilopsiagon aymara | reverse complement strand
GTTTTTTTGGTTTTTTTTTTGTTTGTTTTTTTTTTTTTTTCAGAAAAGATCTACGCTTCAGATATCTGCAGAACTGGCCAGCAAATCTCATGGGAACCATATTACCGCCATCCCAAGTGGAAGGAGCTAACAAGGGAGTTTCAGGGTTTCATTCCTTTGCAGCCAAATAAATTAAAACAAAATTTTCTCAGGGGGATCTGAGGACAAATAGTCTTTTTAATATTTTTGCTTCTATACTTTTTTTTTTTAATGGAAACCCACTTTCACTGAACACTTGGTGTATCCTAAGCTTTCTGTAAAGAAAAAAGATGAAAAAAATATCAGGGGAAAGTCAACAAAAATAAATTCTCAGTTTCCTCTGCTTCTCTCAACAGAAGAAAAAAATAATCATCTAGTTTTGACTGCAAGTTGGAATCCTTTTATTCCTGTTTGGAAAAAGCAAAGATGCTTGTGACTGCAATAAAAATTACAATCAAAGGGACTGGTAAGTTCTTGTGCTAGCAAGCAGCAAAATGTCACTGACTCCAGCTGATTCAGTGGGTCCATTTGAGTACAAAATGGCAAAGTCCTAATGGCAGCAATGAAATTGACAGGTATAAATTATTTCTATGAAAGCTGCTAAGTGGGTCTGCAGTGTGATGATATCTGCCTACATCACTTCCCTCAGAACAGAAATCACTGAATTCCCAGTAGTGTATCTGATCAATATTACCTTTTAGTTTTGCTTGTCTCTGGGGAGGGTAGAGTTCCTGAAACATATTCATTATTCAGAATTCTACATTGGTTTCTTTGTTTCAAATATTAAACCTATCGATTATTATGAGCCGTTTGAGCTCTCTGTTCAAAGGGTCAGGGGAATCGCATGGCACTGTTTCTGCAGTCTCTTTGATGCAGCGCTAGCTTAAAATCCTGTTTCTCCCACTACTTGCACTGCTTTGAAATTTTCTTTCTGTGATTGTTCGTGCTAATGAAACTTGATTGGTGTGATGTTAATAGGAAATGAAGTTCCTGTTGACTGTAGCAGGCTGCTGCATCATTTAAGACCTTATGTACTTAAGGCACATTTTGTCTATATAAGAAAGAGAAGGATACATAGTCCCTTTCCTAAAGGGTTTAGAATCAAGGAATCATATTTTGTCCTATGCTCACCTTATGTCACACACACAGAACCATGTCCTAGACATATGCAATTATATATATGTATAAATTCCTATACAGATGGTAAGATTTTGACACATATAATGAATGTGTGTAGATTTTTATATTTTTTTTTCCCCTCATAGCTTTGTTCTAGCTGTGATAGTAAGTTCCTGATTACCCACTGGCCATAAGATGAAGGAAGATAACTCTCAGAGCACATCAAGAGTGCTGCTTTTAATTTCTTCTGTTAAGCAGGCATGCAGCTCCATCTTTGAGCAGGAGATGCTGCAGCCATCCTTAACCTGCCATTGGGTTTTGCTCCTGCTTTTGTTGTAGAAAGATGAAAGAAAGCGAGAGAATGACTGGAAGGGAGCTGGTGGCCAACTGTGTCCATTGGGAAAGGTAGCAACGGCTATTACGTCAGGAGAGTATTAACTAGAATCTTGATCTTCAGGGGAGGCCAAAGCTACAGTGTTCTGTATAAATAGTAAATAAATAAAGCCCACATTTGCTGCCACAGGACATTGGAGGAAGAAAGCAGCAGCAGCTTCAAAACAGATAAAATAAATCATGGTCAACAGGTCCCCACTGATACTGAAAGGAATAGGCAAGGATGTGCTTTTTCACATTTCTAATCCAGTGACTGCAAATATGGGGAAGCACAAGGGAACCTCCTGCAGACAGCATGCAGGCTCACACAGTCTCCATGACCCCTTCAGTGACAGTCCCAGGCAGGATGGACCCTTGGTACAACCCAGCAGGTCACTGTTAAAACACCTAGGACCTTTCCCACTTCCTTGGCAAAACATGTATCTTCTATTGAGAAGTTTCTTAGCCTGAAACAAGCTTGTCAGATAGACACAGTGATTTATTTATGTATCATGTGGGCTGTAAGTGCTGGAGGCAAGCCTGGGCTTAGATGTATAGCACATTAGCTGGCCATAAGCCCACTCTGCATGCAGTGAGAAACAGAATGAGCTGCTTTGCATTTACTGCTGGGAAAAGCGAGCGCCCAGGCAGTGCCCACAGTATTACTTTACATTCATGCTTCTGTTTACCTCAGATTAACCAGTTCGTGCAGCAACATCGTTGGGCTGCTGCACTGAGTGTGAATCATAGAATCATAGAATAGTTAAATTAAGAGCATCAGTTAAATTAAAGTCACATCATCTTGCCCATCACGTGAATCTGACCATTGGGAATTTAATAATATGCTGCAATTTTAGCAACTACAGGGACACTGATTTGTGATCTCTCTTGTCATTGGCACATTGCTCCCAGCCCTGCAAAGAGTTGCCTGCACTTCCCACTCTGCAAAGAATGCAAAGAAGCACCTGGAGGTGTCTAAGCCATGGCTGGTGACCACAGTACTCAAGTTGGACATAAGAGGATTTATATTTCAGGCTGCCCTGCTATCCAAATACCTCAAAATACAAAAGAAAACTTCTTTACTGTGACGATAACCAAGGACTGAAACAGGCTGCAAAGAGAGGTTGTGGAGGCTTGTTACAGAAGATGATTAAAACCAAGTGGACATGGCTGTAGACAACCTGCCCTAGTTATTCCTGCTTTGAGCAGGGAGTTTGGACTAGACAATCTCCAGAGGTGCCTTCCAACCACAGCAGTGCTGTGATTCTGTAAAATTTCTGTTAATGTCATCCCATAGGATGTTGGATAGGCTGAGTGACATCCAGGCTGCTTTAGAGAGGTTCTGGTACCCTGTGGGTCCTGTTTCCCCTTGGCTCACAGCACACAGGTGCTCAGGTATCCTAAGGCAGGATATCCATATGTGGTCTCACACTCTGCCCCCGCCTCCCCCAGATAGTTTTCAAAGTGGTTTTCAAAAGCAGCCCATGCTGAAACTTGTCCTCACTTGGGAAAGTAGGTAAGGGTTTTGGAGGCAGCAGGCTGCCTCTCTCAGCTCCATGCCTCTTCTCAAATGGATTTGGCAATTCTAATTACTGATACTACTAACAGCAGACTGACTCCTGATTAGTTTTTGGATTTGTTCCCTCATCAACTGAAAACTGTAGAAACAATTGTTTAATGAATAAACTGGGGAATAGCCTGGAAAAAAAACAAAAACAAAAACAAAAACAAAAACGTTCTACACACTTTTCAGCATATATTTACATATGTTTCTTAAGATATATTCATAAACCTTTAGAATTCACATCACCCACTTCTCACAAATTCATGACTGGGCTTAAACTTTTACTCCAGAATTCAATTGTAAGTGAACATTTCATATTTAATGTAGAGAGCAATTATATTTGACAAAAGCTCTACTACACTGATTCCTGGTGCTTACCATTCAAATGGGAGGAACAAAGCCTTGAAGTCAGAGAATCCAATGCAAACAGCTTCAATGTTGAATCTCAGTGCTCAGTAAATGCCATCCCTAAAGAAACTATATACAGCCAGAGGATCATCTTTCCTTTTTTATTTTCCCCTTAAACTTCATGCTTCAATGTCCCTAATTACTCTCATACTGAATAACTTTGAGAAAACAGTGATCTGTTCACTAGCAGTCCGCAAATAGAAGAGGGGAAGAGAGTCTCATTTTCAAAAAAAAAAGGAAAAAAAAATGCTGTTATACTTTGTTCCCAGCTCTGCAAGATAGATGATACTAAATGGGGCAGATAGAGTTCAAGCTTCTGTGGAACAATAAGAAAAAATGGGGAAAACTATATTTAACCATATTTATATTCACAGCCTCCCACAAAGTGGGAGAAATAATCACTTAAGATCAAGAGAGTAGGCACAGATACCATAGCCTCTTGTTATCTTGCTCCAGGTAGGATAAATAGTAGGCACTGAACACAGCTTACATAGGCATAACTTTACTGCTGTAGATATGAACTACAGCACAAGTATATCTACTGCTGTAGATATACTTGTGCAAACCCTGGATGGACTACTACGCTGGGGAGCAGTTTTCCAATATATCTGCAAGAGCTTTCTATTGGGAAAATGTCCATACACTTCATATACAGTTCCACACTTTTCCATTAGCCCATCATTAAGTATAAATAACTATAAGTCTCCCATAATTTTACATCTCAAGTTTTCTAAATTCTCTGCTGTTGCGCATGTGTGGGATTGTATCAGTATTTTAAATCGCACAGGAAATCGTAAAGCAGACTTACACATATCTCCTTTAAAAGGGAGGACTTCTGGGATAGAGAGATTATTCTTGCCAGGTGTAGCAGAGTCTACCTGACTAATTTCCAGTGTATAGCTGTTCAAAAGGATTTTGGAGCTTATAAATAGAAATATAGTTCTTATTATGTTCCCCTCCTTCTTGCCCAGCAACTATTTAGCTGGAAAGCAACACCAATACACAAGAAAACAAGAATAAGGGAACATCTTAAATAATTCAAACCAAAGCTTAGCAACTGGTCCCTAGTGATGCCTAGTAAAGAACATAAAACTAGACCAACCACATTTCTCAACTCCAGACATTTTCAACTCAGGCATTTTCTGGAGACAGTTTGTTTTGAACCTAACTCTAAAAGAAAATCTCTCTTAACTGCCAAAACCAAACTATGCCTAGAATGAACACTAACAAAACTAATGTAATTCAAAGATTTCAAATATATATCCTTAACATCAGATATGGCAAGTTGCAGTAAGGTCCATAAATCAGTGGTCTGGTTTCTGGGGTCTCCATTGGAAAAGCCACTGGAACCCAAAGGAAAACTTTACAGTGTACAGCTAAAAAAACAACCACCCAACCAACTAACCAACCAAAACCAACAAAACCCAACCAACCAGCCAAAACCAACATCACCACCCTCCCCAGTCTTAAACTCTTAATATATGAGTTCAAATGGCTCTACATAAATATCTGGAAAGCTGTTTTCTGCCTAGCAGAACCATTCTTCAGAGGGCAGCTGAGAAACTTGTTCCTTCCCCTCTTAATATTTCCACCCATAAAAAAGATGCCTTTGCAATCTAGGAGTGCTCTGGCCCCATTCTCATGCAAGATTAGTAAGTAAACCAATTCCGTGTAATTTCTGCAGCCAGTTCTCTCTCTCTTGGGGAAAGGGCTCTGCTCACTGTCAAGACTGCAGTGAGAAAGTCTTTATCCCTAAGAGATACTTACTTTTTTTTTTATTTTTATTTTTTTCTTTAAATGCCTGCACGCTTGCCAAAAGGCATTGCTGTTGCAGCAAAACACATCTCTAATATCTGCATCTTATTCCTAAAACAGTTTAGCTTTTTATTGCCACTGTTTATAGAAAGCCTACAGTAATATAAATGGCTTTCATAAAAGTTGCCAGGTTTTTAGCAGCATGCTGTGCCTCCACAGCAGTTACAACTATTCTGCTGCTACAAAATAGTATCCAATTGCAGTATCTACTGGCAGAAGCACAAATTGTTCTCTTAGGTTGGACATTGCTGGAATAAGATCACATTTGTGAATACCTTATTTGTTGTTGGTTTTGTTTTTTTGGCAGGATGAAATGTTTCTCTTTTGCTACTTAAAAATAAAGGAACAGGGAGTTGTTTGGGTTTGTGCCCCGTTAGGAGAATGATTTTGTTCTTCTTATGATATGGGGCTTAATTATACTTCCCTGCTTGATGCTTGTATCAGAAATTTAGCTTCCCACAACCGTATTTATCCATGGAAGGGAAGCAGTATGTCTATAGAAATCTGAAGTTCTCTCGTTACATGATGCCAAGACTTCAGAAAAAAAAACACTTGCTCTCACTCTAAGGGGTTGCCTGTAAATCAGTATTAAGCCTTTTTTCCCTATACTCCAAACCATATCCAAAGCAGCTATCAGGATGCAAAAGCTATGTGGTAGAAGAACACAGACAAACCCCTGTCGCAGGAGCAAATATAAAAACTGGAAATGAACATTAGTTTTGACCTGCTGAATACATTTTACTGTGTAATCAGGCAGCCATGAAAGTACCGCCAGACATCCAGAATTCATTCATTTTGAGGCAGTACATCGTGGTCCCTCAGACATACTGGGGGAATAACATAATTGACTCCGTGACAAAAAGGCAATCCCTTGTCAGTATTCTCTGGGCCCTAGCACAAAGATTTTGAAAACTTTCTGTCACTGAGTTAGAGCTTTTGTACATTTCTTACTTCTCTCCTTCTTTCAAGAAAAAGCAACAGCTCCTAAAGCTTACTAAACCACAGCTGCGATCCCTGCAAGTAGCCAGAGAAGTCCCATTTGTAGTACAGCACTGCAAGCTGAACAGAGCTTTCCCTTTAGGACTGAGATTAGGGTTTGCTGGGAAGAGATCTCAGTACCTTAAAAGGATGAATGTTTTTCTCAGGTTCACACACTGTTTATGATGGTCTGCCTGGCATATGGCTGTAGCACAGAATTTCAAATTTGTTTTTTCTCCAGGGAGCCAAAGTACTAATCTACAGTAACACAGGCTGTAGGAATCTAATCATTGTACCATGACCCCAAATGATTTTGTTATGCATTCAGCTTCTGCCCAGTCTATCTCATGGATTGACAAAAGTTTCTGCAGTCTGGAGATAAGGAGTGTGGTTGCACCCATTTATTCTGACTTTACTAGCCTGGAGACAGCAATATATTCCGGTCATTCAGATGAGAGACTTGCTTATGAGCATGTGGGAATAAATGGGAATCAGTGAATTGTGTGCAAAACCACAGTGTGGTTACAGTGAAGGGTAAAACATACCTCCACAGAGACACGCTGCTGAGAGATTCAAAAAGGCAGAAAAGGTGGCAGCATTTTGCTTCTAAGGACAGTTTGCACTTAAATAACAAAAGATAGAACCATCACTCTCAAGGACAGTCCCAATCAGATTTGGAAAATGTCTTGAAAACAGAAGGTGATTTATCCACCATTTTCCTTCATTTATCCTGTGGTAGTTGCTTCCTGTAGTCTAGGAGGAAACAAGTAAGTATGCGAGGAAAAGGGATGCTGCTAGGCCTGGCATCATTGCTTTCCCTAAAATGATGGATCTGCATGAATAATCAACATGTTTAAGACACATTCTTTCACCTCACTGGCATTTCTATCCCAGGCTGAGGGAGTCACTTCTACCATAGCTTTTATGGACACAACATTAGGAGAGGCCTGCAGGAGGCAAAAATACACATATATCTCCTTGATGACTTACCACTCCTTCATGGGTTTGATTCGGGGGATAGTGCTGAACTGCCAGGATATAACATGAACCCACTGTATAAAATTCATTAGGGAGTGAGGGAATGTTCTAGAAAGTAAACATGTTAAATACCTGGGAAATCAGTTTACCTCCCATGTATTGAGAGTACTTGCCCTATCATTCTCTGCAGCTTCAAGAAGCCAAGCGCATCAACTAGCCCCCCATACAAACTCCTCTGTGCTCAGCTTATAAAAATAACAGCAAGTGATATCATTTATTTAATGCTATCTGGATGTATATTTCTCAAGTATCATAACAAGTGCTTTCCTACAGGCACAGCAACGCTTGTCACAGTAAGGTCTGTTTAGGTCATTTCCAAAGTCAGAGTAGCTGGCCAGTTTTCCTTTGCACTTTCCGGTACATTTTCTTGTTGAAACCCAAATGACTCCTGACTGCATTGTCTGACTTTTCCACTCAGCAAGCTTCTCAGAAAAGCAAATCAGCTGCCCTGCCCCATGCGTTCAATCCTATCTGCCTAGAGAACTGGTCGAACACAGCACAAACAAATAGCTGTATTCTTCAGTAGTATTCTTCAGTTTCACTAAGTTACTCCAGGTAATCTAACATATCTTCAGGAGACAAGTCTAATACAGTATAAACTGAGCTACTTTGATTCTGCTTGGTGCACTGCCAGTGAAATAATTATCATTTAAATGTTAATTAAAGAATCTGCCTTTGCAGATTGTGAGGAAGACACTTAACAGCAGGAACTGAGCTCAGGAATTGTTGGGTTGTTGCATAATAAATAATGTTACAGGCACTAAAATGCATGCATCTTTCAGCCTCTCTTTGATCTCGCCTGCAGTAGGGTAAATGCCATCCATTTCTGGATTTGGTGGAGCCGTTCTGAATTTACAAGCTATGCAGTACTGTAGGCCGAGGAAATAAAAATGCTTTGAAGAAAACCATTTTATCATGTCTTTTTATCTGAAGTCCCACACACAGCCTGCTCCTGACATATAAAGAGTTACACATTCAAGGCTTCCTGATTTTACAGATTACTCAGCAGTGAAAAATGCATTTTTTGGTGGTGTTAAGCTCACAAGACCTGGTCAGTGACTGGAAGGCTGAGATATTACATCTCAGAATAACAGAGTTTACCCAGTCTCTGCTGTAAGGAGTAAAGCTAGTTCCTCAGCCAGCCATGGTTTTCTGAACTTCCCCTGTCCCCCGAGGCCAGTAGTTATCCCTCCAGCCTTCAATACTATGGTGAAGCTGTACTGCCTGCCCACGGTACTTCAGTTGGTTCATCCACTGAAATACATTGTTGCTGCAGCTCTTCTGGGTGCCTGTCTATATGATGCCAATAATAACATTTTTTGAAGGATTTTTTGTGAGTCCTCAATACAGTAGCTACATGACCTCAAGTCCTAAGTCTGTGTGGGACCCAATGCTTCACTCCATCTTCATTATATAGATACACCTTAGAGAATTTCATCCCTCTTATTTTGGCATGTTCTATTGCATCAGTAAAATATCATGATATTTTATGAACTACCAAGAGTAATCGACCTTGATGCCTCTGTATTAATATTGTTTTCTTAAAAGCTATTGGTTTAATGAAAGAAGATATAATGATGACACTGGTATTTCCATCAAGATAAAAGTAATATCATTTTAAGATGTGCATGTGTTTCATATTGAGAACACAGAACAAGTTACCAAAAATCCAAAATATGATAAACCTTCCTAGGGTGAAGGGAGACAACTTGGGAGCTGAAATTAAGGTTTGCCTGACTAGTCAGCACCCAGTTCCCTCTAACAATGCCAACCTCTAGCATGACTTTCCGTCAGCTCTTCCCAGTCTATATCCCGTGTGTGCTCACACATACAGACAAATGAAGTCTCATTCAAAGCTCGTGACAACCATGCTTTAAACAGAAGATGAGAACTCATGTGCAGTTATCACCATCTTTCAGGGATTTTTTATTAGATGCCAGTGTCATCCCTCTCATTGACAGCAGTTTGCAAATAGGAAGTTGCTAACTTCCAATTCTTCTAGTTGAAGATGTCCCTGCTCATTGCAGGGGGGTTGGACTAGATGACCTTTGAAGGTCCCTTCCAACCCAAACTATTTTATGATTCTATGATAACGGAAAACGCTGTGAGACAGGGCAAGAATGTTATTCTCAACATGCAGCCTGTGTGAAAAGAATGTGGAGCTTGTGAGAAAGCAGAACTACTAAGGGATAAGATAAGGGAAATAGTGTCAATTAAGAGAAGAACAAATTAGATGAATGGAGTGACAAGAGTCAATAGGAAATTAGGGAAGAAAGGACTAAAAGCAGCAGGCAAGGAAGGGTCACAAAACAAACTGAAAATGCAGAAGTAACACTTGAGACCTACATCTCTAGGGCAGCCACTCAGTGCTTTTCCCTGGTTAATTTCCACTCCATGTCCTTTGATTTGGTTTTCTTTGGACACACTTCATTTGATCTCCAGGAGGATCAAGGTGAGAACTTAAAAAAAGTGCTGTTGATGATTTGGAAACAAAGCAGCAACTCTAACAAGCTACCTGAGATATAGCTTTACAAAGTCAAACCTCAAAAGGTTTTATTTATATGATGAAGAGCAGACAAACCCAAAACCATATAGATGGAACCACATATTAAAAAATGTCCTATAACTGAATATATTTTTTAAAAAAACAGGGCAGCCTATATCTTTCTGATAAATAGCCACAGTCTTTTGGAAAGACTTGTGTAACAGCTATCTACTATTTTCTTATTCTTATTTTCCTACTGGGAACCAGCATCAAGGATGTGATGCCCCTATGTTTAGCAAATATTTAACCAATACAAGTTTAATCATTTAAGAAAAAGCATCATAAATAAAATGCTTTGTGAATGTGTGAATGAGACTCGTCAGGGAGTATTTAGAACTCTTAATGCCTACAGAATAAATATGACATCCTCCTGGTTCAGAATCACTGTCTAACTCTCCCACAGAGCAGAAATACACATGAAGCAATTAAGCAAACAAAAACAAGAACAGAAAAAAAGGCATATTGAGGGGAAACACTTCTGAAGTTTAGTCAACAAATTTCATTGTATCTCAGTGAGCAATAAACAGATTCAGCTTTAGATTGTCAAAGTTATTTTGTCTGGTCTAGGAGAAGAAAAAAACCCCAACAAACTCTTCTGTGTTCATAAATATTTGGCTGCTTATTGCTGTGAGAGTCTCAGTGTGCAATCAAGTGGATGCTCACCAGAAGCCATTGGAGAAAACACCAAGCTGCAAAGCAGTTGGGGCTGTTCAGCCTGGAGAAGAGAAGGCTGCGTGGAGACCTCATAGCAGCCTTCCAATATCTGAAGGGAGCCTATAGGGATGCCGAGGAGGTACTCTTCATTAGGGACTGTAGTGATAGGACAAGGGGTAACGGGTTCAGGCTTAAACAGGGGAAGTTTCGATTGGATATGAGGAAGGAATTCTTTGCTGTAAGGGTGGTGAGGCACTGGAATGTGTTGCCCAGGGAAGTTGTGAATGCTTCATTGCTGGCGGTGTTCAAGGCCGGGTTGGACATAGCCTTGGGTGGCATGGTTTAGTGTGAGGTGCCCCTGCCCAGGCAGGGGGGTTGAAACTGGATGATCTTAAGGTCCTTTCCAACCCTAACTATTCTATGATTCTCTGATTATATGACATGCCCAGGAACTGAACACTGAGAAATATGAGTCATTCCAGTGTCATTCTGCATGAACAGTAATGTCACTTGTTGTATCTCATTGATTTTTAAAGAGAAATTTGACGGGTTCTCACAAGATTTTCAATCAAAGAAAAACCATCCACATTTCATCTGGAAAAAAGCACCTAATTGTCTGGGTAATTTTCCAAAATTCTTCTCTTTTATTTCATAAATGTAACAAGAGAGCCAAGTTTCATAGTATCATTTTTAAAAGATGTTGTCAACATTCCCCTGGATTTTTTAAAATCATTTTGCTCAAAGCTAAGGAGATTGTTCTTGCACAGCCCACAGAATGAAATCTTCTCAGAAAGATCCAGTCCATTTCAGATCTGCTTGCCAGTGTGACAAAGCAATATTTCATAAACAACACATCCTGTGTACCACTACAGCAGACCATGCAAACAGATTATGGGCTGTTACCATACATTTCTTTCTTCACAAATAATTCAATGAGCGAATGCTTGGAAGTTGTAAATGGAACATCAAAATACATCACGGAAATACTATAGCATTTGTCAGTCTGTACATTACATTTTTGTAATATTTACATTAAAATATAAACATAAAAGACCATCAGAATGCAATTTTATTCTCTTTATAGATGGAAGTGAGTGGGAAACCTCAGTTTTTTTTCTTTAAAAATGAAAAATACAAGATTTTCTAAAAAGAACAACGGTATAACCCCTAGTCTTTCTTTTCATGAATTGTATACAAAATCTTGGAGAAGACTTCTTGCCAGCTCAGGCTGGGAGAAACAAAGTTGTCACATGCCTATGAAAAATCTGCTTGCTTCAGAAAAACTCAGTATATTTCCTTTTCTAAGAAGAAAGTGGGATATATTTGACCTCCACAACCTTGTATGGGATTAGTTCATGAAAAAAGGGGATTCAGGGAACCAGTGGCGGGGAATCTTCTATCTGTTATAGACACAGCCATATCACTCCATGTCTTTGTGCCTCAGCTTCTCAGTGGCGTAAGACTGCTGTGAGGCCAAAGCTCTTGAAAATCTGAACTCCCTCTTGCTTGCTAGAGCAGGCCTCCATTTTCTTCCAGTGACTTTAGCAAACCCTTTAACATTGTTTTGGGAAAGAACAGGAGAGAGGATGACATGAACTTCTTAACTTTTCAAATAATTTCTCTTCTGTCCTGCAGCCTAATAAGATCTGTTTGATCCTCCCATTCTAAATCTTTAATTTGAGGTGGCTGCCTATTCTTTATACTGATGAAATCAAAAAGAATTTCAAAGGAAAAATGACAAAACAAATAGAATGAAGTCTTGCCAATCACCCTGCTTTGTAGGGATCTGATTTATGCATAAACCTGGTAAAATCCCCATTAAAGAAAACCCAAAGTGATGACTTCTTCTTTTATCTGTGGTGAAACAGTGTGGTCTCCAACTGTATCGAGCAAGTTATTTTCTTTAAGTAACACTTCGCATAGATTCGTCAGCCTCCAGTGATTCAGTGCTTATATTTTGTTCTGTAACTAACCAGAGGCTGAGACAAGAAAACATGTAGTATTCTGTACTGATGTTAATTTTCAGATATGGTCTAAAAATGGAAAAATTAAAGGGTTCATTAACTAGTTACGACTGTACTTTAACACAATGTAATGCAGAAAATTGAGAGGCTCTATCTGGATTGCTTAATGCAATAATTAACATTCCAGAAGAAAGAACAAATTTAAAGAACAAATTTTATGTTATTTAACTTCACAGATGATTTAAATTTAGGAGAAGCTGCAAACACCACTCAAGACAGAAATAACAAAGGACTCTGAAAAGATTCTGAAGAAGAGCAAAAAAAAAAAATATACGAAGAGATTCAGCTCAAGAAATTAAGTCCCAGGCTGATAGTACACAAAGGAAAGTTATCCACCAGGTAAACAGATAGAAGGAAGGAACTGCAATGAGTTTTCAGTGTTACAGAAGTGTGACAAAAGGAATGCCAGTTATACTTTTGGCACAGAAGCAAAGGATAAAAACCTAGTTTATTTCATTAGCAGTGGCATCCAGCTGAACCTATAGCCCTATATTAGTATCTTGTTGGGGTTACGGAAACCTCAGTGTGCAGGGCATTGTACAAATGTCCTCTGTGAAGACCAGCATTCTCTTCAACTTAACCACCTGCCCCATTCCCCTATGCCTTCTCCTTTTCTTTAATTCTCTATTTATTCCTTTTCCCTATTTCATCCTTATAGCCTCACACCTGACAGCATCATATCTACTGAGAACAGCCTGACAAGACAGTTTAAAAAACTATAGACCCAACCAGCGACCCAGTAAAACATTTGGAGCCTGAGAATCTTTATAAGATTTAAGTCAATAAACTACAATAACAAAAGAAATGAGGTTAAAACATGCACAAACAAGGAATACTATATAGATTCCCCC
>JANRGW010036789.1:0-16734 GCA_024733675.1 Psilopsiagon aymara | reverse complement strand
TCAGAAAGTCCTTGGCCAGACCAAAATGTACTAAGCAGTAACTAAAACATTGGTGTTATCAGCACTGCTCACAAGCCCAAAGTCCAAAGAAAAAAAAACACAGCTCCACACTGTCTACCAAGAAGGAGAAAAACGACTGCTACTGCCGAACCCAGGACACCAGTGAAGGCTGAATGGACTGACGTGAGCATCATGTCCTTTTAAGTGTGTTTTCAAAACCTAAACCACTCATGTTTTATTCTTAAGATCATAGGCTGTATTGTACAGAGATTTTGCCAGGGCACTAGGAGATAGTTGCAGTGTGTTGGAGTGAAAGTGAGCATGCTGTGCAGACAGAACCTCTTTGTGGAGCCATGGTAAATGCACCCACAGTCAGCTCAGATCTCCAGCATACATGGCATCAGCTTGTCCAAGCCAGTGTGGGCTTCCCGAGGTGATGGGCAGCTCTGGGCTCAGGTGTTGGCAATGATCACCCTGTGCAGGCCCACACAGAGAGGCTGTCATTGTGTCAGGCTGCAGATGGGCTTGGTGAGAGCTCTGTAGAAACAGCTTGTGGAAGAGCTATGGAAAGGGGGGACTGGAAGAGTGAGTGAGTGTGTTTGTGTACATGCACATGTACTTCCATGATCAGAGATGGACAGTGAACAGTAGAGTCACATTAGCAGTTGTTGGGTGACAGAAGCGAAAGCTGCCGAGCTCCGAAGCTTAGCTGGGACATCAGAACTTACAGACCAGGTTATTCATGACTTCATCAAGTCATTTTCAGGGGTTGATCAAGCTGAAAGCCCGGAGCTGCGCTGCTGAAAGGTGATTAGGGCTGAGTGTTGCAGCAACAAATCCTTCACTTGCATATGTGGCCTGGCCTGGACACCACTTGTGCTGCAGGGCAAGAATGCTGAAGGAAGGTGCTGCAGGAGAGGTCCCTTCCACCTCTGGTAAGGGGAGGCTTGAACGCGCCTTGTCTGTGCTGCTGCTGCAGACCAGGGCAGGGTGGCTGCCGTCCTCCTTCTGTGCTGCCTCTGACCTTGCCTGCTCCTGGGGTTATGGTTTAAAAGAGCTCACTGCCATCCACATTGGAGCCATGTCCAGACAGCCACCACAGGAAAGCACAGCCAGAGCAAGGGGTGCCACAAGAAAAGGAGCCAGAAGGTATGTTTTAAATACTTTTATTTCTTAATTTACATAAAGGTATATATTTGGCTTATTTATCTTCTATTTTTTTTATACTCTGAGGATTCACAATCAGTTGCTCTTAAAAAATAAAATAGTCATTTGCTTCTGAAAGAAATCAGAAAACTATTTTATACTGCTCTCTTGTATAACAAGAAAATATACTAATACTCCCGTACATCACGTAGTAAAAGTGATTTTAAGTGCTGGTTACCAAACAACAAAGCAAATGGAGAAGAGCACAATTAGGACAGAGAGTGCAGAGAGGGACTGTGTTGTCAGAATACAGCCATTCATTTCCAGGGTTCAGTTGTCACCCTGAGGCTCTCTCCTGGCTGGTCTGTAAAGGGGAGAGGCTCTGGGGCTCACCCAGGTTCTGCTCTGATGATGGTGGCAGGAGCCTCCCACTGCTGTTATTTGGGTTGGCAGCTTAATGCTTTTTTGGGTTATTTTCTTGCCTCTCTGTGCAGTTCCCATTACCTCTGTTTCTCTCGCTGTGTACAAGCCACCTAATTGCTTCTTTAGTGGGTGCATGGTGCAGATGCAGTATGAGCTGTGGAGGGGCTTAATGCTTGCTTAAAAGGATACCTTTATGGAGTGGAATGGAATGAGAAAGGCCTCACGGTGAGCACCTGGAACCCTCCCTGGTGCACTCTGGCCCCTCTTCGTGGTCCTGATAGATGCAGGAAGGCTGCACCTGACATTGTCAGTCCTATAGAGCACAGAGAGACTGGAAGGAGCCTGTGCTTATGGAGAGCCATGGGAGACAGTCAGCCTTGGGCACAGGTGTGGGAGAAGCAAAGAGATGGGTCAGGACCCAGCAGTGCCAGGCAAACCCTGGACACTTCTGCCCTTGCTTGCATTCCTGTGCTGAGGAGATGTCTGTGTGCTGGGAGGGGAGGCCATGAGCAGGGCCCCTCTGGTAGTGTTTTCCCATATGTTTGCAAATGAATTCAGGGGCTCCTGTTCGTATACTCTGATTTCCAGATACTGGCACAAAGTGATTCTGTGTGCAAGGGATTGGTGGTTTTAAAGGTATTTTTGTCCTTACTGGGACTACTTAATTTTGTGTTGAAGTTTAGAACCACAAACATAACCTTGGTGAGCTGAACAATGACTTATTTAAGCGACAGGCTGGAATCCTGCCCCATTCAGTGTAATGGATACTAAAATATGCGGATTCTTTATTAAAAACTCAGTCTCTTCTCCTATTAACAGCCTTTCTTTATAAACTCAGAAATGCTGATTTTAATGAGGATTCTTATTTAGTGTGGATATAAGTGACAGACGTTCAGTCCAGGCTTCTCACTCCAGAAATAATTCCTATGTGTATAACAGAAATTGTTCCACTGCTCCAGAGGGTCAACAACCAAACGACTCCAGCAGCTTCCAAGCCTGGTTTCATCAGTACCTGCCTACCATGGAGTCACAGGGGAAACCAGCACAGCACTGCTTGCTGATTCCAGAGTTCAGCACCAGTATAATACAATACTGTAGCATACGGGTATAGTGTAGACACCGACTTAAGTGAACTGGTTTCCCTCTGCCAGACCAAATACCTTTGTAGAAGCACTAACTGAACAATCCTTCATAGCTAAACCAAGAAATGCAGCCTTGCAGCTCCTGGCCATTCAGATGTGGGTCATCAAAGTGTAAAGGAGCAGCAGCGTCCGCAGGAGGTGGAAAGGCCAAGTTTCCATTCTGTTAATCCTCTCTGAGCTGTCATAGCTGCTGCTTTGACTTCCCTCTCTCAGCCTGGAACACACAGGAGCAGGGATTCAGGGATCCCTTGGTGTGGGGCTGCTGCAGGTAGGACTCACATCTCACTCCCTGGCTTGCTCCCTTCACTCTTCCCTTGGTAAAAACAAAGCCACAGCAACTTCCTTCATATGCCCAGGAGCTGAAGCCAGCCTCCAGTCACAGCCTGTGCCTCTCTGACAAGGGCTGGGGCTTGTTTCCAACAAAGCAAGCTAGTGAAAGTACACAACACTTCAGTTCCCTTTCCATTGTTGATGCCTGAGAATTAAGGTTAAAGGCAATTCCTGAGCTCTGAACTTTAGCAGGAATGCTCCATTTTGTTGACAGTAAATGCTACAATGGAGAGAGCCCATCGGAAAAGCAATGTAGGAAATGTGGCTTTATCGTCTTTGGTCTCTGAGATGAATGACGGATTGTTGGGCTGCTTTTTGTTTCTTTTTAAATGGCTTAACAAAGAATTTCTCAATGGGAATAAGAACTTCATGTGCCTTTAAAGCCAAGAGTTTGGCTCCCAGACTGCAAAGTGTTTCCCCTAGGAATGTAAATAGTGGCATGAGGTGGGAAATGAAGCATTGTTGTGGATTGGCTTTGCTTTATTATTTCTAGCACCCTCTTGCTGTTCTGCAGAGGATGCCCAGGCACTCGAGGAAAACGTTTGGCTCTGGTTGTTTAGCCAAATCCTAAAGCTCTTGTGCAGATATTTTAGGTGACAGAGCATCGTTTGCAGAAGAGTCCTTTGGAGTTTGAAGAGTAAGAAGGGCTCACATTGTTACAGGAGTCACCCCCAGGACCCTCCTGCACAGCGACTGGCTCTGTGGTGAGTATTAACCAGTTTGGTGATACCTGGAGTTACCAATCATCTCTACTACAGTGCTGTACTACAGGACCTAGCACATCCTGGAAGTCAGTGGGAGATAAAACCCACATGTACTGACAGTACCTTCCTTTGTCTCTGAACAAGCTTCCAGCTGGAATTCATATCCAGTCTGAGTTTGGCATTTCCTTTGCTGATTTATCTGCTATCTACTCGAGCTGTGTGCTAAGGGGAGTACCTCACCTGTGGGAGACATCTAAACAGAAAAAAGGGAGTGGGGAGTTCCCTGAATCAATGCCCTTTCTCTGGAAGCCTGACTCCTGCTCCAGGGCCTGTGCTCACCCACCTTTCCCAGCATGAGCCTGACACAGCATAAATTTGGCTTGTGGAGGCCAAATGCAGGAAACCAGACTGCAGTGAAATGGCACTTTGACTTACAGATAAACGCTTCTGCGTTTGAGACTCACACAGTTCAGACACTGACCTTGTCTACTAAAGATCTCAACTGCATCTTCATAAGGATAAAAGTGACCCTGCAGTAAGAGTAGCCTGGGACTGTGCCTGGGGTTGGGCATGCATTCAGCCTAAGCACTGTTTGTGGTAGAGTATTAGCATGAACAATAACTGTAGTATGATATGCACGTAAACAAAGCAGAGTGTCACTGGCACAGCAGTATTGCACTACCAGGCCCTAGATAAAGCAATTCAGCCGGGTGCATTTTGGTACTTTAAGAACCTGTGAACCTCCTTGGGTGAGGCTGAATTTAGCGTATTGAGCAAACTCTAGAGCCACTGTGTGTTTCAGTCCAAAGTTCTTCTGGGCCTTTCTGTAACAACCACCAGCACACCCAGTGCAGTGAAACTCTCCTCTGTCCCATTGCTCAGCCTTGGGTGACAGGTAAGTCACCCACTGGAAATCTTCCTGTGGTGTTCTTGCAGGGCCTTATCCCAGGGCACTGAGATGAGGAGAATTGTGGACGTTATTCATGTCTGGTATGGTTGCACAGGCAGCACCAGATTTTCAATGTTTAAATAAAAACTGTTTATCTAAATATATATATATATCTGTCATCTAATGTCTTCAGCAGAGATAAAGCATCTTATGACATATTTAAATAAAAAATAATAATCTGAATTGAGCCTTCAGTGTTCAAGAGCAGGTGATGTACAGAATAGGTCCCCAGCTAGTGCAGTCTCTGGGTACTGACACAACAGCAACATTCAGTAGGACATAAGTTGCCCTATAAGTGATGTGGACTTTGTTGGCTACAACTAAAGCCATATACACAATCTACAGTCACTCACTTGGGTAGCACATTTGGGGTCCAGTTGCTTTTGATGCTCAGAGGAACCTGTGAACATCCTTATGCTCAAGAAGTTCTTGTGTTCCAGGTTGTCCTGCTCACGTCCTGATGCCTGACCCTGCAGGCTGCAGTGATGGGATTGATTTGGTGCTGGAGAACCCTTCCCCTGGGTGGTGTGGAGCTGAGGGGATCCACTGGTTTCCAGTATGGAAGGGCTTCGAGCTCAAGGTTGGTGTGGTGGTGGGAGCAGGAGTCCACATGGCATTTCCTTCATTGGCAACTGCAAGCAGGGAAGAGATGAAGGTGGTTAATTGGGTAGAATCACACTCACAGGAAAGTACTGGTGATGGTGCGCATCTGCACCGCAGCTCTGTGGCACTCCCAGCAGTGAGCCCGGCTCTCAGTCTTGCTGCTAACAAGACAGAGCAGACCTGCGCTTTCTCCCACCCTTGCTTTAAAGAGCCAAGTCAGCACATCTAATGACTGGTGAGATCCCACTGGTGCATGCTGTGGTGTATATGATTCCCCAGCAGCTTTCCTAGATGAAGTGGGAAGGATAATCAGCTCTCTCACTGCGGGATTTCCTGGGATCTGTGCTCCATGTTATGCAGGAAATTACCCCTGACCTTAAAAATCCGTCATTGCTGGGTTACAGCAAAACTCCCTGGAATGATGGCCTGGTTTCTCTCAACTTGTATAAAACTGGACCAAACCAGAAGTACAGTGAAAAACCTTGGTGTGCACAGCCCCAGTGCAGTGTTGTATAAGGCATGTCTCAGCAACACCAACTCATATTTTCTCCCAGGCTTTTTTGAGGCGTTAAAACCCAACCAAACAACAAACACCTTTGTCTAAAAGCTGCTGGTAAATAATAATGTGTGAGTGCACATCCGGCCCAGAGACTGCAAAACCCAGGCAGGCCTATCAAATCCTTAGCCTACAACAGAACATACTCCCCTATGTGGAAGTAACACATCTGCTGTACTAGAGATTACATTAAGTCTTTTCCCCCAAAAGGCCGTTCTTAAGTATGCTATTGAGTTTTGATTATATGATTAGTCTTTCAGTGCATTTAATTTATGGGAAAAAAGCTCCTCTTCAAAAACTTGCTTTAATTAATTTTGACTACAGTAAAACACTGGGAATTGTTTATCAGTCATGTCAGCTCTGAGCTGCAGCACTGTGACTGCTGGGGAGTGATAAGAGTAGCAGGGACCCAAGGGAGAAGAAAGGGCAGAGGGAATGGGACCCTCCCTCTGGCTCACTGCCCTGGAGCAGTGGTTGCAGTGGGGACGGGCCTTGCAGCAACGTGCAAGTTCATGCAATGCCAGAAAACCTTTTTCTGCAGAAAATGTGAACTGTGATAAGAACGGTCAGTTGATGCTGAGCTGATGTTGGACCCAGAGTGAGGCAGCAGCAGGTTTTAGGAACACCAGATATGTGCTAAGTTCTGGCCCTGGACAACCACAGTACAACTCAGTACAACAAAGGACACTTGACCCCTGAATTCCCTGTTCTTGATTTGGTTGCATGTGGGTTGAGGGTAGCAAAGGTGCAGACAGTGGCTGTCTAAGGTTAGCTTCTTTCCAATTGAGAAGGGGAGAAGTATGTTGTTGCAAGGGGTTTTGGAGAGGATGGGGTAGCTGGAAACCAATTGCTGGTTTGGGTCACTCACCGTCTCAGACTTTCACAGAGGCTGGTGGCATCACAAGTTGATTCACCCTGGTAAAGGAAAAATAAAAGTGACACGTGAGAGCTGCAATGCACAAAGAAACAGGCTCCTAAAAACACACCAGCCTATGAAATCCAGGTTGCTGTTGCTCAACTGTTTCTAAAGAGATAGGACATTAATAACTGTCCTGCACAAGGGTATAAAGCTGAGGCAATCCTGACAATTGCTGGAACATGCCAAGTACCATTGCTGACACTAATTGACAAGGATTTGGGAATGTCCCAAAGGCATTCAGCTGTAGCAATTGTTTCCCTAAGCCAGTAACAAGATTGCTCATCCAGTGGCTGCTGAATGGTGTCCTCCAGCCTGACAGCACGAACATAAATAGTCACCACTGGTAAAAATTACATTAAGAGAAAAAGAGTTGGCTTCCAGTTTCTCAGCTCCTGAATCCCTGCTGCTGTGCCAGGCAGCTGCTCCCAAGTGATGGATGGAGTCCAGCGGGGACTGAAGTGGCACCAGCAGAAGCTGGCCTTGGCAAGGTGTTGTCCTGCACCTCCGTCTGAGTGGAACAGCTGCAAGGGATACCCAGGGAAAAGGCAGTGATTTACAGAGTTCAGCCCTTTGCTCTGCTCCTATTCCCTGCAGCACGTGCCTGCCCTGTGCAATCCAGCCTTGCTGCTGCAGCAGCTCAGCCCTTCTCCTGCCCCACACTGCTCGTGCCTTCCCAGACTGTGGTTACTGAGGGGCAGGAGCCTTTGATAGTGTTAATCCCAGCAGGGTGCTGTGTGGATTCTAAGAATGACAAGTCACCCTGAGACTCTAAGACATCTGGGCCTAGTTTTCTCTCTCTGATGCTCACTGACCTCAGTGGGAGCTCCTGGATTCTTACAGCGACACTGGAACCCCCCGCTCACTGAAGAACCTGGTGTGTTTGAATGCTTTTACCCAAAAATACTCTTAGCTGCACTTGGTTAACTGGAGAATAAATCTGAGTCACAAAGAGTCTTCACATTCCATTGACTGTGCTAATATAAAGTAACAAATACACTGAAACAGCAGTACTTCATACCTTAAAGGACTGCAGGAGGATTTTGCCATCATGGGTAAAAGCACAGCTTGTTTCTGAATCAGTGAAAAAGCTGGGCAGGTTTACAGGAAGATCACAGGAGCCATCACTGCCTGAGGTCCTCGCAGGTAAGAACTTCTCAGTGAAACATCATTTTCCTTTGGAAAATGCTGATTCCTTAAATCCACACTTCCTACCTGACCAGGAGACACTTTTTTGCTGCAGAGGTATGATACTAGATTCAGCCCCATGTGCCAGGATGAGATTAACTACTGCTTAGGGGACACCTTCCAATAGATCTGCATCAGAAATTTGCCCAGCTCACCCCACAGCTCTTCACACCAGCGTCACAGAAAGTTTGCCTCCAAGATGCACAGAAGCCTCTGTGCCCTTCCAGGCTATAAACTGAAATGTTTTTGATGCAGGAGCTGATCAAAGTTTCTTTGTACCATTTTTGCTAACCCTGCTGCACCGGACATCTCACTGTACTGAGCATTGTAACTGTGCTTTAATATTGGCACACATCAGGAAGATAAAACGTATTTAACCTTGTGATGCTAGGCAGCTTTAGAAGTAGGAAATAAACTATGATATGTTATGAAGCTATCATAGAATACTAAAACTCCAGATGTTTGACAGCCACGTCCCTTAACAAGTAATTCATCCCATATTTTTTCAAGATACAGAATACAGACAGGAAAAGTTAAGTTTTGCCATTACTTTAGCACAGAAAACCCACCTGCACTGCTGACAGATGAACCATAAATTCACACAACCTTCCTTCTTCTGTTACTTATAGTTCAGGTTCCTATAGGATAAAATGTACCTCCCGCAGAAGCACGCACTTATGCTGTCCTCAAGTTATGGGAGTTACTTATTCTTTGCATTTTAACACATTTCTCTCAGCTCCTGCTTTATCTCTAGGTTACAGATGGGAGCAGAGATTTGGAGGGGCTGATCCTGAACTGCATTCAGGAGATTGCACAGGAAATTGCACCCCACACGACTTGAGAGCCTGCTGGGGAGAGAAGTGACTTCCAGGGATCACATAGGAAGCTATTGGCAGAAGAAAGAACTGAAGTAGTCTCCCAGAGGTGGGATGATGCAGCCTTCTTTGTCTCTGAAGCTCTGGGCTGTTGTCAGCGCTCACTGGCTTGTGCACAGCCCCATTTCAATGATGCAGGTCTACTCTGATTCTCTGTGGTTTAAAGAAAAACTATTAATAATAAATTCTAGATGCTCTTTAAGTGCTACAATATAGTATGTGGACTTAAGCTAACAAGGCCCAAGAGCATCCAGATCCCTGTTGAAGTCCCACTTGCCTTTCTAATAATGATAATCCCATCCTGAATAGATTACCGCTTCTGACTTGGTGATATGCGCTGACTGAACATTGGTTCCTAAATTGTTCTATTTTCTCTGCAGTGTTTTCTCAAGATTGTGAATGTTTTCATTCCTTGAAGGGACCGGGGTGGGAACCATTCAGTTGTTTCCTGAGGAGGAGGAAACTTGCCCAAGTTGCATTTCAAGAACAGAAGCTGTACAACTTCTTTGGTTGTTTTTATGGGCTCCTCCAGCAGTTTAAAGATGTGGCTGACTCCTTCTAACCTCATAATTTCCTCTCCTGTCAAACCTAAATATTTCTCCTAGATCCTATCAAACCATTTCCATGTAGTGTGACAGCATCTATAATTCTGAAGTATTTATAAGACTGTCTGTTTAATATTAAACTGCATGCTCTAATGCTGTTAAATATTGATACTATGTAAAATGGATCTGATTTCACAGCCCGTTAGAGAGCTGCATAAGAAAAAGAAGACTAATTTAAGATAACAGATGCATGGCCAGGATCTCTCACAGGTCAGCTATCCTCTATTTCGGGAACTATGCAGAGATTATTCTCCAAATGCTCTGTTCCTGTTCAGTCCACACACATTTTGTATCCTACAGCTTTCCAAAAGCTCTGTTTTCTTGCTACCTAAACAAGTCAGGCTCTGGCTTTTGTAACAGAGAAGCCTATTAGGAAATAATGTCCTAATTTTTACAGCTTGCTGTACTTAACATCACTTTTACAGCCTACACTAAAATGCTTCATTGGTGTCCTTCTAGCCTGTAAATAACTCATTTTTTGATTAGTAAGAGCTCATTCACAGACAAGAATATTGGGGCTGCAGGTACAGCTACATTGCTGGCCTTAGCCTTGGGATTAAGGATCCTTCTTCTTCCTTCACATCACAGGAGAGAATTCTGTATTTCTGAAGTACTGTCCACTGAAGTGCCTGTTTGAAGCAGTGCTTCAGGGAGGGATTCCAGCATAGCAGTCACCAACAGCACCCTTCAGCACATTCCTCCCTGTCTGAATTCTCTCAGATGCTGCTGGGGTTTGAACCTCTCCGAAAGGTCTTTTAAACACACTGAAATCAGGAATCTTAGGTGAAGAACATGGACATGGACAGACAGCTTTGAAAGTAATGGGACTTCCTGGCCTTAAATCTAAGAAAACCAAATCTCCTTTTCAAGTACAGCTAGTTAAAGAGAGTGGGGTTTTTTGCATCAAAGCATTAGGGCCAATGCCATGTTCCACCTGTGCATCAGGGATGATTAGCAGCCAGCCTGGTGCAGCATTCTGCAGATCCAGCTACTGAAACTCATCTGCAGCATTCAAATCTAATGTTGCTGTCTGAACCTGAGCAAAAACCCCAGAGGCTAAGGATTATAATTTGTAGATCCACCCTGCATGACTTTCAGCTGTAACAGTGGCTATTATTGCCTGATAAATGAACAGAGGAAGTTGCTTGTACATGAGGTTAGCTCACAATATTGTCATCGCTGTATTCCTGCAGGTAATGGACAAAGTAGGGAGTAGGAGAGCTGGGGTAGCCTTCCACATTGGGTTTCCTGATCTCCAAATGCACACAAGCATCATGTAAGTTAAAATCCTAGGGTAGAAGTCATGCTTCCCACTGGGGTCTTGCTGACGTGCGTAAGAGGACAAGTGCAGGTGCAATGGGAAGGAAGAAGAAGAACACTAAGGCAGAGGAGCATAAAGTGGGTTCAGGCACAGCGAAGTTCCCTCTCAGCACAGCAACCACCTCCTGGTTTACCATTCAGCAAGGGAGAAATGTCAGGAAAGCGTGTGTTGCACTGGGCTCACTTCATCCACCACCTTGTTACTGCAGGGATCAATTGCCATGAATAAATCCTTGCTGAAGCCAGTTGCCAAAACACATTCACATTTCAGTAAACACAGGAGGGAAACAGACACAATTTACAGATCTTCCCACTTGTATTTTCCATCACTGCTGCATACTGTCAACACCCTCAAAACCAGAGTCAGCTATAAGAGGATATAAAGATTATTGTAGTTGGCCTGCCAGCAATACAAACAGGTGACACAGGACCAGGAAACACCGTAAGATCACACCCAACACATTATCATACCTCATTCATAGTCTACTCAGACCCTACTGCTTTGTCTCACCAGTATTTCACCATATAGGGATTTAGTCACATTTCCCTTGAGGACTTTGATTCAGCCTCTGTTAAACACACCAAGTTTCATCTTCTAATGCACAGTGCCAGTAGGGCTGCGCATGGGGGCACTGAGATCATGTAGAGATTTCTGCCCTTAAACTAAAGTCATCCATGGCTGTTCTGCTTTCTCATATCATTTTGCTTGCTGCAGAAGCCTCACTGCTGTCTTACCTACTGCAGAGTTCTCTTCCAGCTTGGCTTTCTACCACACTTGTAACATACTGGTCCCAACAACATACCACCTTTTTGCCAGACACTGTTAGGAGAGCAAAACCAGCAGGCTGAAGACTGGTTCAAGCATGTCCCTTTTGTGGCCTTCATTATACAGAGTTTTTAATCAAGCAGTGCACATGTCAGTCAATATGTTAGCCATTACTGTCCTCCAGTAACTAGGTACAATTGCCATTTTTACCTGCAGTTGGAGGGAGATGGCTTCAGTTCCCCACTCTACAACAGAGTTCTCCCAGGATGCTGAGCAAGCTGCTACATGCCTCCATCTCCTCCCTAAAAAATAGCTGCAGAACATGAAACCTTAGTACAGCCTATTGCCTTCTGAGCATGGTGTAAGAACAGCCAAATCAAGGATTACTTCCAGAAAGCATGTCCTTTTTTAGCTGAATTCAAGCTATTTTGATAGTGAAGTCAGTAACTTTGGGACAGGAGGCTCAAGATTAACAACATGTTACTGCAGAAACTCAGTGCTTTGATTTTAAAGGCTCCTGGTGTGCTGCAGCTGAAAACAATGACTGAAAGTGAAGCTGCAGGAAAGGTGAGCAATGATAATACATCAACCTAGAAAGATCTCAGCGAGTGGTACAGGGACAGGACTGGCTCAGCTAAAAATAGTCTACGCACTGATGCTTTGATAATCATAACAAGTTCATCCAGCCTCCCAGGAGCAGGGTCTGTTTGATGGAGCTGAGGTCAGTTTGCTAAAGGAAAAGGATCCTAACAACATTTAACAGAGAATCAGGCACAGGAGTAGCTTGCAGTGGAGTGGGAAACCACTGATGATTGTAGCTCTGCTGCCTGTTTGTGCTCACTCATTCTTACCTGGAGAGGAAGCCTGGGGCTTGTGTAAACCTGAGCCACTCCAAGGCTCAAACAGAACTGGGCAGTGGGCAGCCCCATCCCCATGGCCACTGGCATGGAATTGCCCTTCCCTCTGGGCACAGAAATAGTGGAGGAGGCTGCAATGAGCAGCAGCTCTCATGGACACAGCTGATGGGAGCTTTGTGCTGGCACTGGCAGGTGCTCCACCAGCTGCACTAGAGACATCAGTTGGCTTAAATCCCCTTTTCTTCCTGCACATCACCAGGTTTAGCCAACAGAGTATGATTGTCATATACACCAAGTAATACAGTTTTTTCTCTCTCTACTCCGTACAGACCCTTAAAGCTGTGCAGAATATGTTAGTGTTTTCCATCTGTTCATTTAATCTAGGTGCTGAGCATGTTTGCCTCCAGAGGAAGAAACATAGGTCAGTTTCTAGATCTCCTCTTTAGCAGCTCTTGACAGAGAAGAAAACTGGCATAAGGGAAAAAAAAAAATCAATAACCTTTGCTTCTATTTTTCCAGGCAGCTGCAAGAGAACAGACATGACCATGAGCAGACAACAGCACTCACTTGGTATCAAGGACACAGAGGGAAATGAACTCCATATATAACTCCTGCCTTATAGCTCTACAGGGGCACACTCATCTGGACTCCTCAAGTTAGGGAAGATGTGGGTCTCAGAAGGTCTCAAACCTTTGTACCCGAGTCTGCTTCTGAATCGTTCGCCAGATATTGAAGGGTTCAGATTTAAGGTGGTGAGATTTCACCACCATGGAAGATATTGGTAACATCATGTTCTTACATCCACTGAAATAATGGAGGAAAGAGGAAGTCTTGATTTTTCTGGGCATAACTGAATGGGAAAGGGGATAAAACATGACAAAAAGGCAGGTGTGATCTAGTTAAATCTTTAAACAGAAAATCCTGTAGAACTTCCTGATGCCACTTGATTACAACCATACTTCATCCCCTCCACAAGAACCGCCTTATGGTACCCCTCTTCTCACCAGCCTCTAAGCTACCAGGTGTCCTGTCCTCTTTTGCTCCACTGCAACAGTCTGGGCAAGCCCTGTCTGGCATGTGGTAGTGGTCTGGCAGCAACTCAATGAATGACCAAGCCAGAGCACTTAGAACACTCCTTACTGAAGAACTGGAAGTGTCTCTGTTTGGGGACAAAAGGACCTCCAGCATTCAGGCCAGCGACCAAACCACAGGTGAATTCCTCTAACACACCTACAGTCCCAGCTTGCTGAAAACTTGCCTTGCAGATTCCTCCTCATGAAGAGCTCATCTACTCCTGATGAAAGTCAATACCTTCATAAGATGTTTTGTGACCATTCCAGGCTGCAGGAAACAAACTAGGAAGGCTGAATTTTGCATTATTTCTTCTATTTCCTTGTGTCAGGAAGGGTTTCTGGCTTGAAAAGCTGCCTTCTGTTCAGTGCTCCAGTCACCTGTGGGGAATCTGATCAGATTTCCTATCTGTGCGAGGGCTGCCTTAGCAAAGAAACTGTCTTGGCAAGAGTTTAGAATACCTCTTGGAGGGCGTGATAAAGTCGCTCCCTGCCAAGAACTATCCTTTGCAATGACGATGCAAATTGACATATTGAATCCACTGTAAGCTCATGATTTAAGTGCCCCTTGTACCCTGTGGGCAAGTGCTTTCAGTCCTGTTTTTGGGGACATCATCTGGCTTCCTGAAGCTTGCAACAGAGTCAGCGGCCAAGACAGCAGCAGGACTCCAAGCAGTTCTTGATCTGGTGCTGCTTTTAGGCAAGGACACTTTGCCGCCTTATAACTTCAGGCACATGTAGAAATGCCATTCTTGCTACAGAACCGCACTTAAGTAGCTAGGAATAGTCTATGAATATTGTTTTCCTTTCTTGGTGGCACAGAAGATTAACCTCCAGAGTCAGTGCTTGTAGGGAATTGATGGGCTGAGAGAACCATGAAGTTCTGCCTGCAGCCTCTTCCACAGCTTGCAGTTCCAAGAACATTGCCAGCACCAGCTGGCTCAGTCCTCCTGCCTGTACTTAAGCGAAGCTCCTGCTGCCAACAATTAACTTTGAACAGCATATTTCAAATGCCATGAGCATTTTGAGTAAGGACCACAATTGAGCTCCAAATGGCTGTGAACAACCGAACTGACCTTTGGCATCTTCCTGCCTAACCTGCAGGAAATCTGCAAGTTGACTAAAGCAGCAGAACAAATCAGTGTTTTTTTCCTATATGAGACCATATTTTCCATCTGCATGAAACCAGCAGCTCCCAACTGAAGAACCAAACCAGCATTTAAAATTTATCCAGTCCCAAGCTGTTACATTCCAGTATTTGCTCCATTTATGGAGATACAACCATGGCGAGTGAACAGAGAGAAAAAACCCAGGCTTTTTCCACCACTAATAGAACTACTTACATTTTCACCACCTCTTCCCTTTAGAGTCTCAACTCTTTAATTCCATGTAACCATATAATTCCATCTGCAGACACATGGTCTTTACCATGCCACCCTCAGGTATTCAAAACACAGCCTTTGCCTCCTTCCATTGTGACAGAGCCTCTGTACCCTAATCCAGGCTTTTTGCCGTAAGTTTACATGCTTTCAGAGGCCAAGGATATCTTATCTGGCTAAGAAAGCATTGTGAGTTTCTATCACTGTGGGCAATATTTAATTATTGTTCTTCTTTCGTAAAGTAAAAACTAAACAAAGCAATCACATTATTGCCCTTTTAAATAGCCAAATATCAGCAGTGAGTGAAGTGTTCCTCAAATATCCCTTTATGGGCATCATTAAAATCCACTTGCTGGCTGTGAAATCCTCAAATCCAAACTGCTTCAATGCAGCACTGCGATGTGTCTCTATAGTAAGTCCCCAGCCTCTTTAAAATCCCCCTTGCAATACATCTTAAAATATTGCATAGAAGAGATGCTCTTTTTAGTGATGCCAACTCCCAGAATGGTACATGCTCTGCACCACTCTAGTGCACCAGTGTAATACCTGTGACACTACTAATGGAGGGGACTCTGTCCTTTGGTGGCAATAACCTGGGGTCATCTGATGTGTCCTTCCTGTCTGTAACTGCTGCCACAGAAAAATCAGAGAGAGCTGACAGCTCTCGGATTCCTTCCCCTGCCCCACATAATAGAATCTGCAAAGCAAAAATAAGGTCAGACACTTTCAAATTGCTGCAATAGGAGAACAGGGAGATCATTTTATATCTAGTTCTAAAAAAGGCTAAAAATAAGCCTGATGGGAGGCAGAAGACAGCCTGAAAATGGATTATTCTCATTTTTCCTGTAATCTAATTTGCAGCAGGGCTTGGTTAAGACAGCAGACATGGTGTGTGGACAAGGGGTGGCTCTTTCCGTGGCTTGCACTAGCTTGTCTGTAATGAGTGTTTTCTTTTCTCATGTTTGTACCCCCTACTTTCCGGAGTAACTGTTCACATCCGCACTGCTCCTCAGCAAGAGTTTCCACACCTCAGCAGAGGTGTTAATATTTTTTTTCCTTATTAAATGTTTAATTTTAATTTTAGGAGAAAAGAAAAACCTACAAGAGCTGTTTAAATAACCTGATTCTTGTGTGAACAAAGGGGTGAACGCTTCAGGCTTGCAGATCTCCCTGGAGTGCTGCGTGGCACCTAGTTAAATAAAATCCTTTTGTTCTGTCCGGCTCCATCAGTTATTTCTCCTGTTCGTGCCTGCACCAGGGATACACACTGCAGTTGCATCCTGCTGCCTGATCTGCATTGCTGTATCTCTGGCAAAAATAGCCAGCATATAGCATGCAGGATGCAGAGAGGGACTGAACAGTTGTCATCCAGAGCATCCTGATGTACCTCTGGAAGGATACGGGAAAACAGAAAATTTCATGTTTCCAGGTGTAAGAACAGGGGTTAAATTAAAAAAGTATATTTAAAGAAATAATGCTTCGAGGGGTAGTGTCCTTCACCTGCACAGGGTGGTGTTTCTTGGGAAGAATCCAGGTGAGTTTGGTTTCCCTCAGCTGGGAGCTGGAGGCAGGACTGCTGCTGCAGAGCACTTGTGCACTCACAGGCCTGGGCAAAGACAGCATTGTCCCTCAGCAAAGCTCCACATGCTTCATGCTGATACTGACTGCCCAGGAAAGAATCATGTTATACACTAATTGTGTCAGTGATTTATATCGCTGGCACCCAAAACGTGTCACAGCTTAGGAGAAGTGATATTTGTTTCCCCCTTTTCATAATAAAAAGAGCACATTCATCCAAATTCCAGGTGAAACCATTGCTTCATATGAAGGATGTGGAGCTGTTGGAGTGAGTCCAGAGGAGGCCACGGAGATGCTGCGAGGGCTGGAGCAGCTCTGCTCTGGAGC
>JANRGW010036787.1:0-11095 GCA_024733675.1 Psilopsiagon aymara | reverse complement strand
ACACAGTACTCCAAGTGAGGTCTCACAAGAGCAGAGTAGAGGGGCAGGATCACCTCCCTCGACCTGCTGGTCACGCTGCTTTTGATGCAGCCCAGGATACCGTTGGTTTTCTGGGCTGCAATCACACACTGCAGGCTCATGTTCATTTTCTCATCAACCAACACCCCAAGTTCTTGTCCGCAGGGCTGCGCTCAAGCTCTTTTCTGCCCTACCTGTAGCTGTGCCTGGGATTGCTTCTACCCACGTGTGGGACCTTAAACTTCAGAAGATTGGCCTCTGCCCACCCCACAGGCATGTCAAGGATCCTCTGGATGGCATTCCTTCCCTCCAACATATCGACTGAACCACACAGCCTGCTGTCATCAGAAAACTTGCTGAGGGCACACTCAATCCCACTGCCCATGTCACCAGCAAAGATGTTGAACAAGACCGGTCCCAACACTGATCCCTGAGGAACACCACTCGTTACTGCTCTCCAGCTGGACATTGAGCCATTGAGCACAACTCTTTGTGTGCAGCCATCCAGACAGTTCTTTATCCACTGAGTGGTCCACCTATCAAATTGATATCTGTCCAACTTGGAGACAAGGATATCATTCAGGACAGTGTCAAACATCTCGAACTCGACCGTCTCATGATTGCTGCAACCAAGGCTGCCCTGGAGCATCACATTTCCAATCAGCTCCTCCCAGGTGGTGAGCACGAGGTCAAGCATTGCATCTCTCCTGTTGGTTCCTCCATTACTTGCAGAAGCAATTTGTCTTTCCTTTCTTTCTTAATGTTAAGTACAGTTATCTAATTGAACACAACTAGGTTATTTAGAACTGGAAATTTGATATCTCTTTTATACCAGACTTGACATCCACATCAGAGATATCTCTCTACCAGGGAATAGCTTCTTAGTCATCCTCAGGATTACATTACAGCTCCTGTCTGTGCTAGAACTGCTGTGTGTCAGGAGGTCAGTGTAAACAGTGAAAATCTGTAGCCTAGAATAACCCTGCCTGACACAGACAGCCTAAACCCACATTATAATTAGCATGCTGGTACTTAATTCCTTGCTAAAGCACATTGCTTCTCTCACTTGGGAATGTAAAAGTGCTTATAAATCTAATTAAAATTCCTGTTTGAAAAAAAGATGATCTAGGCTTGGACTCACTTGGGCATTTAATCACTGAAATATAAAAGAATCTGTTGTTATAGTTAGGAAGAGATTGATAATAGCAGATAGTATGATAACATAATCAGAAAATCAATTTGTGGAATGATTTTATGAGAGTAGTTTTGTTTATCTTGGCTAGCCTTAATTTTCTGACTTGAGAAATCAGCACTCTTTGAGGGCTCTTTGCTGAAAAATTGTTGCTGACCCTGCCGCTTTCTCTTGAGCTCGCTCCCCAGCACATGGTTAGCAAAGTTATGTTTGCCTTTTACTCAGCAAAAAATTCAAAGTTGCAGCCTGTCTCTAATTCCCAAACACTTGCAGAAAAGCCAACCAAGTGAGAACACACAGAGGTGGAGGGGGGAAAAAAATCCCAGCATGAAAAATGGTCTTGGATGCAAATACTAAGAGGGCAGAAAGTGATAGTCTTCTACAGCTCAGCTTTCTTCTTACCTTTGCATTTTTTCCTTTCCTTTTAAGGCATTTCCTTCTTTTTACTCGGCTCACTGACTTAAAAGGACACCTTATAAAGGTCAGTTGATTGTGACTGAAGGCAGCCTTAGTTGAAGAGGAGGATTTACAATCAGGAACAGATAAAAATATGTGAAACTTTTTCTGAAGTGGTTGCAATTTATACTTGAAAGGGTCATAATAACATTGCTTCTCTGCACTTATATCAGGTGTTTCATCTTAAGATCTCAAAGGGCTTTACGGAGTGATATTAGCAGTAGTATAATCTCCTCCTTCGCCTTTAACATGTTGCAATAGCAGAGTAGGAGAAAAGTCAGGGGAGAGCATTATCAGAATCTACAATATTCTCTGTGATTTAGGCTGGCATGCTGTCTCATGTAACTGACATGCTGTCACCTAGACCTCATCAGAGTAGCTATAGAACAACCCTCACCTGATAGAAAACATGCAGGAGAAGGTCAAAAATCTTCTATCACAATATGAGCCAGAGATGCATGATGAAGTTGTGGGGGCATCATGCCTGAACTCAGATAGCTAAAATATAAATGGCTAGCTGGGATCATAATGTTGATTAATTGTCTAGACCCCCTGGACTTTCAAGGAATGGAACAGTCATTTCTACCACACAGTTTCTGACCTGCTTTAGATGTTCCTGTTAGTACCATTAACTAAAAAGGTCAGGTAGATGTTTAAAGTCAGATGAAATTACCTCCCTACCACCTGCCAAAAGCAAGTACTTTGCAGTGTTAATGCTGTGCTGAGAAGGGAACTTTTGATTTGGATCTTTTGATTCTCAGGTGGAGACTAGTAAAAAGAGAGTACTAAAGTAATTCTGATTTTAATGAAAGTTTCCTGCACTGCTATGTTTACTGCTGGACTGCAGGTGTTCTTTATACACTGGGCATACTGTGAGATGTCTTAAACAGATAGGTCCTACAGAGACTAAAGTGAAGAAATAATGTCTTTATGGCTTATGTTTGGACTACAGTAGCTAACTATTTAGGTCTGTGAAAAGTCATGATGCTGAGTGTGTAAGCACGTTTTATCAAAGCATCTTGAGGACTACACAGTTAGGTGGCTTTTTCTGTTGCTTTGTGGACACAGAATCACCTACAGCACTGTTCTTTGTGTCACACACAGAGTTTGGAGTTTTGGGTAACTTGTCGTATATGACACCAAAAAACTCCAGGAAATGGGGATGACAGCTTTAGTGTACAGAAAATGAAAGGGCTGTGTTGAACATACTTCATAAGTGTTTCTTGGGGTCAGAGTAAGCATGGAACTAATCTGGTTGTCTCAATCTCAATACTTGGAATTGACAAAATATCAAGAGAAAATAGATGGGAAATAAACCAGTCTGGCTTCTTCCACTTAGTGACACCTAATGTTGCTTCTGCTGGGATCCTTCAGTAACTTTGAGGCAGCGGAAGAATTACCTTATATAGAGGAGTAAGCCCTAGAAACACCTCCTGTCTTTCTTTGTAGACCAGAGCTTCATGACCTTTAAAGATGATAAAGAATCTGCAGAACAAAAATCTAAACTCAAGCATCCTCAAGTAGGCTAAAGGCGTGTTGTTTAAAACCCACTATATTTAAAAGTTGCTGTCATTTCAGTAGCTCTTTCTGCATTGTATTTTATATTTTTCTTCTTGAGATTTCAGCCTCACAGCCTCCTAAACAAGATCCTAAAACTTGAAATCTTGCATGCATTTGCAGAAGCAGCGGGTGCCAAGAAAGTAGCTGTTACATTGCTGCCACCAATTTAGGTGGCACAGCAGGAATGGTCTTTAAAAGTAAAGCTAGACTTACAAGTATTCCATGTTCTAGGGGGAATATTCCTTACTACAAAGTAAAACTTCTTTCTTAGAAGACTTAAGGGAAATAAATAACTCCTTGCCTAGGTAATGTCTGTTGCTCTTGGTTACTGGCCTCACTGGACCTTTCAGGAAAAACCTGGTTTAGGCACAGGTGGAGTTGGCCTGTTTTAAGAGAGTATTTTGTAGGAAATGACTAAGCTGCACCATAGTCACTTCCAATCTTGGTAATTCAAAATCTTTTTCTCAGGTGAGGGACTCAACAGCTCTCTAGGTTTCATCTCCCTTTTGTCTACTTGTCCAAAGTTCTTTGACATGTTATTTCAACATCTGCACAAAGAACTAAATATCGACCCACCATCTGCTGGGGGAATAAAAACCTGATTCATAGCATGGCAAGATGCTCCTTCCACCAATAAAACCTGTAAAATTTGCCCCAAATTCAGACACTGTTTAGAAGGTTGAAATATTCATGTTTAGTTTGTTTTCTCCATTTTCAGTTCTCACATACTTCTCCACAGCTTAGCCCTTCTGCCTGAAGAAATATTTAAATTATCCAGCTCTGGTTTTGGGAACAACCTCGGGTTAGGAGGCATCCAGAAGTTTCTGATGCAATTCAGGCAGCGTTTATAGCCTGGTTAATGCAGAAGTGGCTTAGCCCTTCTGAGTCTTTCTGTAATGGTATTACAGTAGCACCTAGAGATCATAGCTCTGTCTGGTTGGTATTATACATACACTGCCCCTTTCCTAATGAGAAGGTGCCTAGATGCTCAGAGAGCTAAAATTTTATCTCTCTTCCTGCTCTGGTTCCGTTGTACCCCTTCACTGTCTTATTCTGAGAGTGGGAGCAGGCTGTCTTGGTCTGTACTTCCTGACCCTTTTTTATGTGGAGTGAAAGTAGAAGATTTCTGATGTTAATAACATAATCACACTAATCCTCTCTGGGTTTTTCATAGCTTCACTGACTCCATGTGTTAAAAAGAAAGCAATGAGGAGGGGTAAAGGTCAGCACTGAGCTGGTGGTCTGGGAGGTTGGTGAATCCTGGTGATTGAAGTAGAGCTTTGGGGAATGTCACATGTCTCTAACCTGGGATATGCTAAAAGCAATCAGTCCATTGAATAGCAAACTCAGGCAAGGAAACAAGTGAATATATATTAGAAAGTTTATTAACTGAATGACATTTATTTTCTGGGTCTTCCTGAATTGCCTACTTTGTGAAATTCTACTTTGATTTTGCAGGAATATTTGCTATATAACCCTCTGGTTTCTTCCAGTGACTGCTAGTGATTTCATCTTAGGCTGTATGAATTTTTAGTAATATACTGGGAATTTTCTTTTTTTTTATTCTTCAGTTCAGACTGAACAACTCAGAGTCTAGGCTTCCCTAGAGCTTCAGCCATATTATTCCCTTGTTTTTGCTGTTCCATCTCAGCTGTAAATTGCATTTTCAGTCTTTTGCTAGCAGTGGGATGAGCTGTTTTGCCCCTCTTCTTCCCACCAGAAGTCTGGTTTCTCTTGTTTGATTTAATATCTTTTCCATTGGAGAGAGTTTATCAGTTTTTTAAGCATTCTGTTGTATTTTATTTGCCTTATTGTCTGTCTCACTATTTAATAAGTCTGGAGCAGTGCCTTCCCAATGGAATTCCCATGCCTCCTCTGTGTATGATGTTTTCAGCTGTTAGTGTGTGTTTTCTTGTTGGTTTCAGTTTGTTTGGGCTATTGGGTTCTTCCCTGCTGTTTGACTGGCACATTGCGACGATGGCTCCGTCACTTTTCTCCAGCCTGATTATGTGTTTGGTTGTCATATCCTTCCAGAGCTCCAACTATTTTCTAAATGTTAGTCTTGAAGATTTTCCAGTCTCCCCATTAGCTTTTCTCACAGGGATACAAAGTGATTTTTCCCAAGGGCACACGCACACATTTATTATAAAAGCCCTGTGATGTCAAAGACAATTCAATTGATTGTGACAGGGTAACTTCAGGAGTCTCACTGCTCTGCGGCCGCAGCTGACCAAGAAACAGGCACTGAGACAGACTGGTAACTATGTTATGTGTGCCTGAAATGGGCTTAAATGGTGCTTTTTTTTAAAGTGGCAAACAGAATGTGAGCCTCCTTAACACCCTTGTGACAGCTGTTCCTAAACAGAAGTGAATGCATATAGAAACACGGTACTATAGACCCACATAAAAGCTGACCACCCCCCCACCCCCCCCCAAGAAGGAGGAACCAGGTTCTACGTAGCAAAACCAGAAATTACAGTAAGAAAACAAAAACTTCCCCAGCACCAAAATGTAAATGCCTGTTCCTAAAGCATTTGTATGCCTGCATTTCCCACCGGCATACTGTAGGGAGAAAGGTTTGGGAGGATAAATGACAGGCAGAGATGTTTATATGTTCTCCTCTGAAACCCATAGCAGAATCAAATATCTTGACATGCATAATATATGAGTGTGATTTGTATGGACCTTTGGCTTAGATGTCCTGGACTGAATCTTGCATTGTGATCATCCAGGTTCTGCCACAAATCATCACACTCAAATCCTTACTTTGTGAACATATCCATGGAAAACAGCAGAGTAAGTCACATGGAGAAGTGATGCTATTTGTCTGAAGTGGAGCCCGCAGTAGCCTGGGCAAGTCACTAACCTTCTCCCAAGCTGGTACAAGTCACATCTTGAGAGATGGATGTGCTGTTTGTGTGGTGAGTGTACTTACAACTTCGGCTTTATACAGCAGGTCAAAGTAAGGTGCTGTATGTGGAGGACAGGGAGCACCTGTAAAAGCATCTTTTCTGAGCTTTTTTATTAACAAGTGAATGAATGCAGCTCCTTTGATCAGTTTATTTCCTGGGGCTGATATTTCTTCTTATTCTTATAAGCCTTTGCAGTACTTGCTCTTCATTTCAGTGCCTAAACATTTCACTTTCATTTTATACATAAAACTCCTAGGAGGTAAGGTTGTAGTTGCCACTGGGAAGCCTGGAGCTGGACCCAGCACTGCAGTTATCTTACTAATGTTTTCTGGAAGGAAAGGATCACCTCCTTCAATCTCCTCGCAGTAGTGCTCCTAATTCAGCCCAAGATACCATTAACCTTCATTGGGCAGTTACAGAGTTCTGTTTCTAAGGAAGGTTTTAGTGCATCACATTTTCTCTCCTGAAATGTAGATGTTTATAGGTCTGTGATCTTAACTAAAAGAAGAGAGCAGCTTTTGCCAAAAATATTTTTCCCAAAGATTTAGTCAGTGCATTTAAAAGAGTATTCTTAAAAAATAGTAAAACTTTTAGGAAAGCCTGGCAAAAAATATTTCTACTCTGTTTCTTAATTTTCCACTTCTGGATTTGGTGATGCTTTGATTTTGATAGTTCTGGAGACTGCACAGTGTCTTAGTTTTCACTATAAAAGGGATAGGAACAATGTTTTTTAGGCATCTGCTTGAAATAATACAAATGCTTTTTTCCCTCTTGCTGGGCAGCTAGAAATGTTATATAGCTGCAGATTGCCAATGCCACTCCCTCTAGAGAACTTCTGTAATAGGTTTTGTCTTCTTCCTTGCCTTAGCCTATTTGGATTTCAGTTTTTCCATTGCATAGCATTGTTTCTACAGTAATAGCAGGTAGCTTATTGGTGGAGTTGTCTATATTTTTTGTGGCTGCAAAGGAGGAAACAGAACAAGGATTTTCACTGCCAGGAACTCCTTTATAGCTGGAAGCAATATAATTTTCTAGGTTGTATAGGTGGTAAACAGAGGTCTTCAAGAAGACATCCAGATTGTATTGCTGTTGGATATGAAGATATATTAAAACAGGTAGGAAATGGAAGAGAAGGGACTCCTGCCAGATCAGGCATCTCTAAGAATGGACTCTGCCAGCCTGGGAAATCCATGGCTGCCTTATTCCAATGTTAAATCTTTATGTTTGTATTGTTGGGGGAAATATACCTATATATCAGTGAAGTACACCTCAGTGATGTACTTCTGAAGACTAGATCATGCACAAGGTTCCTTTTTAACCAAACTTCAAGGTGAATGGCAGACATGAATCTCCTGTGCCTGAACTGTAAATTGAGCACATAAGTGACAATGACCAAATTGAAGGTGAAAGGAGTCTTTGCAACACACTGCACTTCTGCTTTACAACAGTGATGCAAACGAGGATCAGCACTAAATGTGAAGGAGAAAAAAAGAACACTTGGAAGTAAAATTTGGAATAAAGCACAGTTCCTTAGAGGCAATGCAAAATCTCTGTTGAAGGAAGGCACTGATGATAGGAAGGGGAGGATAAAAAGAGGGAAATGACGAGAGGTAAATGATGGTCTCCAGGTACTGTGGTGGGGTGGCACAGGCAGCAACTGTGCAAAGTGTTCCCAGGCAAAATCCCATTGTGGATTGAAGAAAACTTCTTTAAGTCTAATATTACCTCATGAATAGGGAACAGAAAGCCTCTCTTTATATATATAGATGCTTGAGCACTTGAGCACATGCAGAACCTATGACAGCATCCCAAGCTACCCTGACTCCAGGAAGTCTCCTAAAAGACTGAAATCAGCAGGGAATTGCTGAACTCCTTACAGCTAAAAAGGGTTTCAATTGTGTTTTGAGTGGAAATTTTGAGATTAGTTTTAGGTGGAGGCTACACATCTGTGCATCCATGGAGCATCCATGAGCTGCCATGGACTTATCCTCTACTGAACATCATAAGCTAAAGTGTCAAAACCCAAAAGATCTGCATCCTATTCTCACCTCTGCCTCTAAGCTATTTCTTAGTTTGGTTAACTGACACAATTACAACTTCAAAGCTTGGCTTGCTTTCCTATATTGTATAGGATAAACCCTTTACAAAGCTTACTTCACAAAAGGTTGTACATGCAAAGAAATGTTATTACTTAGTGTGCAGTGGGTAGAAATGAGGCTTAAAGTAACTGATTTGTATCTGAAGGATTCATATGGGAGCTATTTATAGTAGTAATGTTAAGTAGGAGCTTCACAATATATGGAGGTCTAAACTGATCTTTTTCTATAATTCTTTTGTTTGATTTTGCTCTCTCATCAGAATCTTGACAGGCTATCAATACTCTGTCCAGATTTCTATGAAAAATAACTGTGACATACAAGCATAGAAAGCCTGCTTGGAGGTGGAGGGGAGAGGCAACAAATCAGTTTTTAAAGTGTATGTACTGAATAATGCATTCCTATTGTATTGGGATTTCCACTCTTGTTTTAAAATTTCACTTTGTGCTAACAATTGAACCTAGCTGTAACACATTTAATACATTTTTAATAATAATAAAAAATTGTTATAAAGGTACAAGGAATAAAATAGCAGAGGGCTGTAGGATGATATTAGCACATTATGTCTTTCATATTGTTTGTCAGAATTGACATTTGTAATCATAACCATACATCTCCAAAGCCCTACTTGGTTTGAAATAATTTACTGTTGCAAAATCAGTCATGAAAGCTCCTTGACCTCAAATTTTGTCAATTTAGAGAATGGAAAAACAGGCCTAGCAAACATAACTGTATTTAAATATTTTAGAATATAATAAATAAACTCTATTAAAATTACAAGAGCAGATTCAAGAATATGTAAAGCCTACTTGTATAGCTATGACTGGATGCTTTGCACAGAGCAGGTTTGAAACATAGCTTTCTGAGAGTGAATTTCAGTGATTTATTAAGATTGGTTCTCATTCAGTGAAAGTGGTAAAAATTTTTATGCATTCAAATCTGGGCATTGTAAAGAGAATTTTCATTCTCTGGCATTTGTAGTAGTCACAGTGCATGACTGCTATATTAAAAAAGAAGCTTACTTTGTGTAACAAGGACTTCACAATTTAATCTGCATAGATTTTAAGGATTCATTTTGAATCTTTTATGAAAGAAAAATAAATAAAAATTTACTTTTCTTTAATAAAAGTCATAGCCAGTAGTCGTGGATATCTTCACTGCATGCTCTCTTTTATAAAAAGTAACCTAGACCATAACTTAAGCTGACTCAAGGCTCACAATCGATCTACAGCTGAGCATGAGGATTTGTATTTCCTCACAGGTAGAAGATTCTAATTTCTCAAACTTAATTTCCCATTAAGTTTCAATTTTGACAGGATTGGTTTTGAGGATGCAGTTGTCTGGACACTTCTCAAAGGAAAAAGAATGAACGGCACACAGAAGCACAAGTGCCTCATCAGTTTTTAGAGTTTCCTGTTGAAGAACTACAAGAAAGTAAATTTATACCTTTGAGGCATATGAGTCAATGTCAGGACATAAATTTGAAGGGTGATAGTTATTGACAGTACTAGTCCTGTCTGATCACACTGACTGTTCTTCCCATAAATGCTCTTGGGTTTAATCTCCACTGGCAGCCCAGCATGAGGATTTTTTTAGATGTGAATTTATTTGTCTAATGGTATCATAGGAATAGTTCATTTATTGCTAAATAGACTTGGGAAAAAATGAAAATGAGCATGTTCGAACACAGTGAATTCTTCTGGCTTCAGTTTCTAATCAAGGCTTGGATTTGAGCGGCGTTTGCAAGTTGGTTGCATTCATACTTGCATACATGTTTCTAGGGATAGGTTAATCTTAATATGGCTTCCATCCCCTAATTTCTCTTTCATGTTCTTGTCCCCTCACTGTTTTGCAGAAACTCAGTAATTTACTCCCTTTCAGTTCTTAACTATATAAGAAGCTTTATGAAGATCTAAGCTCTGGAGCACTTAGATTTTAGAACTTGTGCCATCCCTATTTTTGACTAATCTTTTTAATACTCTTGCCTTAATTACAGCATCTGCTCTCAAGGCTTGGAAGGAGACAGTGCTTGACACTGCATTTCAAATGTACAGAGTAAAAAGAATACATAAATGACCTGTCATAGCTTGGATACTCTTACATTAAGGGGGGGCGGGAAAAAACACTGTTCCATTGTATTTGCCCTTAAAAGTAAGGACAATGCATGCAGAAGGACAGTTTAAAACTTGTATGCTTTAGTTACCTTTCTCCAGCTTCCTCATTTATCATTCCACTTACATTTTTAAATATTTCATTGCATCTCAATAATATGTTTAAAATTTAGCTTGGCATGAAATGCATACTGTACTATTAATATCCCATTATTTTATGGTTATACAAGAGCAGATTTGAATTGTCACTTTAAATCAGAGCATAAGTCAAAGCAAAGATCTTAATAGGCTGCTTAGATCTGTATCTTCACTGAGTGAAACAGTAATTTGGCAGTCTCTTCTGCTAAATGTAGTGAGATAGCTAGTTAGTGTGATATGCCCAGGCAAATATATTGTGTTGCAATGATGGAGACAATTCCCTGTGGCAATTGCACTGGCAGTTGAGCTAATTCTTCATACACTGATTCAGCGTGTTCTTAATGCTGAGGAAGGCAAATGTGTTTTAAAGGGCTCCTAATGTGAATTCTAGGAATTAGGCTGAATATCACTTGTCACCCAAGATAGTATTCCCGTCTTCTTATAGTATTTATTCTTTCTATACCATTAAAATGCCTTTACTATGGAAAGGCTGAAAATTAAAGCTGAAAATTAAATATAAATTGTATGACCGTACCCTGGGCTGCATCAAAAGGAGTGTGACCAGCAGGTCGAGGGAGGTGATCCTGCCCCTCTACTCTGCTCTCGTGAGAC
>JANRGW010036785.1:0-19132 GCA_024733675.1 Psilopsiagon aymara | reverse complement strand
CTCCATCCCTTGTCCAAAGCCCCTCTCCAGGTTTCCTGCAGCCCCTTCAGGCACTGGAGCTGCTCTGAGGTCTCCCTCCCCTTCAGGAGCCTTCTCTTCCCCAGGCTGCCCCAGCCCCGCTCTCAGCCTGGCTCCAGAGCAGAGCTGCTCCAGCCCCTTCACAAAGCTAAATAATTCCTGATGCTTGTTCCTTTTGGAGAGAGCTTGAGTCTGAATCTCATTTTCCTGCAAGAATCATTCCCTTGATGTTTTTGCTACCTGGGGTATGTGGTACATGTGGATGCTGCTCCTTTCTGGCTGCCTTGTGCCTCTGGCACTCTTGCATTTAGCCAGTTCATTTTCTTAAGGAAGAAGCAGCTCTCCCCTTCTCAGAAGCAAGCTTTACCCAGACAAAAGTTTCCTAGTGCAACAGTGATCAATCCCATGAGGTCACCTTAAGCCACTTACCCTCAAAACCATCCAGTTTCTTTCCTGTCCTACTGCTTTAATGCTAAATAAGTCTGAGATCCCTGAAGGAGCAAGAGATGCCTTCAGGGTCAAGCAGAGGTTCTGCTGGGAGCCACAGGAGCATCTGGAGCTCATGCCCTCTCTGCCTTGGAGGAGTGTTTTGGCATTTCTCTTTCTCCACTCACTTAGACCTTCAGCTTGTGTTGCTGCAGTGGTACCCTCAAGTCTGTGCATGTCACAGTGTGGAATGGTGCATCTCTTCCACTGGTCTGGGAAAAGAGTGGGAAGGTCAAGTGATGATGTGGCTTTCCAGCCTGCCCTCTTATTGCAGGAGCTGTCTTACCTGCTCCAGAAGAGTCAGAGAGAAAACACAGGAGAAGACTTTGACAGTTTGATGGCAAGAAAATAGTGGGTACAAATAAGAAGGAATGAAGTGAGACTTTATCCTGTTTTGCTGAGCACAAGTTGGCCTTGGGGCAGTTGAGCTTTCACAGAGCTTCTGAAGGGTTCCTGGGTGCAGTGTGGGCAATGTGGGAGAAGGCTGGCAAGAATTTGGGTGTTTATGTTATAGAATCCTGGAATGGTTTGGGTTGGAAGGAGCCTTAAAGCTCCTCCAGCTCCAACCCCTGCCATAGGCAGGGACACCTTCCACCAGAGCAGGGTGCTCCCAGCCCCTGTGTCCAACCTGGCCTTGAACAGTGCCAGGGATGGGGCAGCCACAGCTTCTCTGGGCACCCTGTGCCAGCGCCTCAGCACTTTCAGTGTCATATTGTCATCCCTTACCCTGTTCCCTGGAGCCAGTGTCCCTCTGTGGCACTCTGCATTGTCCCAGTGTCATTTCCCACCTCCATTCGGAAGCATGCAGTGAGCAGAATCCTGCAATGGTGCTGGGAGCTCTGGGTGGAGGTTTCGGAACATCTCCCAGGCAACTGCTCCTGTGTCGTGCTCCTCCACAACATAGAGCTGTGCAGGAGGGAGGACCTGTCAGTTGGCTGTCAGTAGGGCGATGCGTGCGAACTGGGGGCTATGGCAGCTCCCGTGAACAGGAAGGTTCAGGCAATTCACATTACTCCCCCACTTGCTGAGCTTTCTGGAGCCAAGGAAGATCTCATGCTGGGTGGTTTAGACTTTACCTACAGGATTAGATCACTGCAGCAGCAGTTCAGCCCAGCCCCCTGGCAGGAGCATCCTGCAGGTATTCGCAGTCCCTCGGAGGAGCAGAGCTTGTATGGATCTCTTCTGCATGCTTGAGAGCCAGAGCCCTGCCTGTGCCATGGCAACGCGAGCTGTCTTCATGCCATGAAGAGGAGTGTTCACTTCATGCTGCTGTTCAGATCTCAGATGTGTTTCCATATGCTGTATGAAGCAACACTGACCCGTTGGTATGGCAGCGCCCAGTTCTGCATCCAAGAAAATGTCACGTCCCGCTTTCCTTGGCTTGCAGTTGGCAGCAGTTTATCCCACAACGTTGTATTTATATTGGGTAAAGTTCAGGGAGAAATGCTGCTGGAAATTGTGTCAATTTGGGTAAAGGGGAGGGGAGCGAAGTGGGGAAAATACGTGCTTTTTGTAGGAGAAATGAGCTGGATTGACTTGGTTCCCCTTGGTACATCGTGACCTGCTGAAACAGCAAAATGGCCTTCATCTTTGACTCACACGAGCTGGAATGGGGTTTGGTAAGAAGTACCCAGTGAAAAAGAAAGATTGATGTCTCAGCTGAGGGATGTCAAACCCTCCCTGCTGCTCAGAAGATGTTTGCCAGCAAAGCCTACAGAGCTAGGTGCGAAAAAGTTTGCAGTTGGGTGTGAATAAACTCATTTTCCACAGCTTCTCTCAGTGCATTTGCAGTTGCTGTGGAGGGGGGGATCTGCAATAAAGTGATTAATAATGATGTACAGAGCTCTCTAAGAATGAGCTGTCATCGCTAACTGGTTTGTTGTATCGTGGTACTCAACAACAGGGAGCTCAAGTGAACTAATGCTTGTTCTTCCATAGAATCCCAGACTGGTTCGAGTTGGAAGGGACGTTAAAGCTCATCCAGCTCCAGCCACTTGCCATAGGCAGGAGCACCTCCCACCAGAGCGGGTTGCTCCAAGCCCCTGTGTCCAACCTGGCCTTCAACACTGCCAGGGATGGGGCAGCCACAGCTTCTCTTCTTCTTCCAGGTGCTTCCATTTCTCTGATGGACAAGGAGGGTTTGACAGCCCTCAGCTGGGCTTGTCTGAAGGGACATCTCTCTGTGGTGCGGTCCCTGGTGGAGAATGGAGCTGCCACTGACCATGCGGATAAGAACGGACGCACTCCCCTGGACCTGGCAGCGTTCTACGGTGATGCAGAGGTGGTAAGTGACATGTGCAGAAGACAACAGACAATTGGTGTAGAAGCCTTAAGATGGTGCAGTTCATCTTGATGTAGCAATAACTGTAGAGTCACAGCTCTTCATAGAATTGTACAATCCTGGACTTGTTTGAGTTGGAAGGGACCTTAAAGCTCCTCCAGTTCCATCCCCTGCTATAGGCAGGGACACCTTCCACTGGAGCAGTTGCTCCAAGCCTGGTCCAACCTGGCCTTGAACAGTGCCAGGGATGGGGCAGCCACAGCTTCTCTGGGCACCCTGTGCCAGCGCCTCAGCACCCTCACAGGGAAGAGCTTCATTAGATCCAGCCTGAACTTCCCCTATTTAAGGCTGAGCCCATCACCCCGTGTCCTATCACTACAGCCGTTGATGAAGAGTCCCTCTCCAGCATCCTTGTAGCCCCTTCAGACACTGGAAGGCTGCTCTGAGGTCTCCACACAGCTTCTCTTCTCCAGGCTGAGCAGCCCCAGTGTTCTCAGCCTGTCTTCATATGGGAGGTGCTCCAGCCCCTGATCGTCCTCATGGCCTCCTCTGGACTTGCTCCAACGGTTCCATATCCTCCTTACATGCAGGCACTTATGTCCTACCATATATGCAGGCCCCTTCCACAGAGGGCAGCTCATGAGGCTGATGTACCCTCAGACCCCCCAGAGGTGGTTTCAGCTCAAGCAGTGAACTGACCATTGGGCTTCTTGTTGCAGGTTCAGTTCCTGGTGGACCATGGGGCCATGATTGAGCACGTTGACTACAGCGGGATGCGCCCCCTCGACAGGGCAGTGGGGTGCCGCAACACCTCGGTCGTCGTCACTCTCCTGAAGAAAGGAGCAAAGATAGGTAGGGACAAGGGGACAATCTGCTGGCTCCCAGCAGTGGGGCTGGCTTCCTAGAACATCCAACACCGAGGCAGCTTCAGCCCAACTGCTGCTTTGGACTCAGAAAGCAGCCAGTGAGTGGTGGCTGCTTGTTCTCTTGGTTAAAACGGGGGAGATACATATATATTTTGCTGTCGTGTTACCTAGCAAAGTTAATCAATAAACCACTGTTTCTTTGGCAAGGTCCTTCCTCTGGTAATGCTTTTTCTATCTTTACTAGTCTGAGTCAGCAAACGTACTCTGTCCATGCATTGCTGTGAGCTGCTGCAGTCACTCGCTCTGTGTATGCTTCCAGATTCAGTGGTACCTGCACTGCGCCACGCAGCCGCTCACGTTACGTTTTCCTGTGAAAGGGGATGTTGCTGGTGCATTGGCTTCTTTGCTGCCTGCCTCTCACAGCTGCTTTTTGTTTCCTTTCTTTTTCTTTTTTTTCACCTTCATACATTTTTTTTCTCCCCTCTCTCCTACAACTTTTTGTTTTCTCCTTTCTTTGAAGGTTGTCAGACGTTACCGAGTCGCCCACGAGGTATATCTCATTGCTGTCAGCATCAGCTTCGATCTGATAGCTTTGTCAGCCTTGCTTTCTCCTGTTTGATTTAGCCTGCATGCATCCCCAACACCTCTAATCTTTTAATTTACCTCACCTTCAAATAATTTTTTAATGACTGTTGCAGAGAATAACTTGAACTCAAAAACTAACTTCCTTCCCTCAAAACGTACTGAATCTACTTATAGAATATCATTGACTTACTCTTCACCCACACTAATGAGTTATCCCCCGATTTTTGTCACCCTTTTCCTCCCAGTATTAGTCCTTGAGATAACAGCTGGCTCTGCACAGGCAGAGCCAGCGTGGCCCCAGCCCAAGCGCACCGGCAGCATTTAGACATGACCTTCCCTTTGTCGTGTTTCCCACCTTAATGGGTTTTCTACTCAAGTATTTCCCATCTTGTGAAGCTGGAAATCACAGTCCAGTTAAACACCCTTCGCCAGCCCAACTGCAGCTTTCCTGCTGCACTTCCATGCGTCTCATTTAGAAATGCTTTCATGTAACCACTCTTGATTTTTCCTTTTGAATATCTTTTGTTTCCCCCCTTCCTCCCCGGCTGGTTCCACAATCAGCACTGCCCTCTTGTGGAAATGGCTCCCGACATTCCCAGACCATTGTGGGAGTGGCTGTTGGGAAAACCATTGTAATGTGGATGACGTTCATTTAAGTGCAAGAGGAATTGTCAGCTCAGTCATTTGGAGCACTCAGCCCTTTGACCATGCCAAGTTGTTCTCTCCAGCAGAAATTCCCACCCCAGGATATTTTTTCCACCCAGCTTCCTACCACCCTTGCATTGTATGAGTTTTTTACCCATCATGCATCCTGTACACTACAGGTCCAGCAACATGGGCGATGGCAACCTCCAAACCAGACATCATGATCATCCTCTTGAGCAAGCTGATGGAAGAGGGAGACATGTTTTATAAGGTGAGAAGAGTGTTTTGGGGAGGCACTGCACAGATGCAGCCAATGGGAGGTTTTGACTGAGCAATGCTGCTGCCTTAACCCAGGGCAAGTAAAAGCTGCTGCTCACAGCATCCCTCGTGTTGCAAACTGGTTTTGGTTGACAGGACTGGGTGGGGGGGGAGGGGTGTTGATTGCCCAAATCTGTAAGGAAGCTGAAGCAAAGCCAAAGTCTCTCTACATTCTGGACTTGAGCCAGCGCTTCATTTCCTCTTTGAAAGCACCAGAACCCAAGTGTTTGTTCGCTGTTGGTGTCGTTGCATCAGGTCTGGCAGTGTTGTCATTACCTAGCAGGCTCACTGCTGTGGAACCACACAGCACCATAGTGGATTCCAGAAGAAGTCAGGGATCCACTTTTTGCCTTGCGAACAGATTGTCAGGGTGCAGATGGCTTTGTTGTGTCCTTCAGCTCTTGGGAGATGCTCCACCGGTGCACTTGGAGTGTCGCCTTTTTTGCTGTTTATTTTAAGCTGATCTTTAAAACCTGGAGATTTGCACACACACACACAAAATGTGCAAGTACAACAATGAGTCACTGTTAAGCTCTAAGGGCGAAGCAGAAAATATGCAAAGCTGGCATTGTAACTGGAGTTATCTGCCAGAGATATGTGATACAGCTGAGAAACCTGAGTCTACAGGGTTTTAAAGCTTACTATTCGTAGCTGCACAATGTATGTCTGGGTCACCATGAGTTGCACGTGTCCCAGATCCCATTTTGCCCTCTTTCTTTCACCCTGGCTGCCAAGGCTGCCCCTCCCCAGGGCATCCCAAAAATAGGTGCCCAAAATAGCAAAGATGCGTCACCCTTTGAAGGTGACTGGTGCGGCCCAGTAACTATAAAAGGAGCCCCGTTGACAGGCTTAGGTGTAGACACCTGATTTTTAGACATCTAAAGGCCATGGAAATGGATGAATGTCAACCCATTTGTTCAACTTCAGAGCTGCATCACTGCCATAGCATTTAGCTTTGCTATTGCAGGGGCTTTGCTGAGTCCTAGGAACTCCACCCAGAGTCCCATACTTCATATTCTTTACCCTCCCTGGTACTTATTAAGCTTTGGGTGTAGGATGTTCCTCAGAAATGGATTACTGATCCCCCAGCTCAAAAGACAATCCAGAAACCAGATGGGCTTGTATCAAGTTAACACAATCTCTGCTTTGATTCCCAGTGTAGCCTGACAAGTCTGTACCAAGTGGAGAACTCAGCTTGCACAAGGCATCTGCATTTCCAGATCAGATATTCCCTTGCCTTTCTAGAAAAGAGCTAAATAGTGAAGTCACGTTACTGTGACATTCATGGGCCTGGCAAGGGAGTTCTCTGCAGTGAAGTCAACTCAACCCAAGGATGTGTTTTGACATGTTCTCCTTCTATTAGAAAGGTAAAGTGAAAGAGGCTGCCCAGCGCTACCAGTATGCCCTGAAAAAATTCCCAAGGGAAGGGTTTGGAGAAGATCTGAAAACCTTCCGTGAGCTGAAGGTCTCGCTCCTGCTCAACCTGTCCCGATGTCGAAGGAAAATGAACGTAAGTCTCCTCCCTCTTTGTGGCCGTAAGCACAAGCTGCCAGTTTCCTTGGGCAGGGGAAGTTCAGGTTAGATAAGGAAGGTGTTCTTTACTGTGAGGGTGCTGAGGCACTGGCACAGGGTGCCCAGAGGAGTGGTCAGTGCTCCATCCCTGTCAGGCTGGACAGAGCCTTGGGCAATATGGTCTAATGTGAGGTGTCCCTGCCCATGCCAAGGGGTTAAAACTGAATGATCTTCAGCTCCTTTCCAGCCCTAACCGTTCTGTGATTCTGCCTGTGCACAGAGACTTGTCCATCCTGTAATCACGCTTTGCCCACAGAGGTCTTCTTCCCTCTGTGTTTACCTGGTTGTCCTCCACAGAGCACTGATGTGTTCTCGATCAAGAGAAGCAATGATTTAATACGTATTTCTGGTGATTAAAAATTCATTGCTGTGTTTATGGCTTTTTGAATTTTTTATTGCTCCCTTTTGATGATGGTGTGCGCTGGGGGGAAGGCGTTTTCCAGATTTCTAGGCCAGGAGGAGCCAGGAGATGAGCTCCTCTGAATGCTGATTTCAAATGAAGGAGCATATGCTTAGGGGGCTGGTGCTTCCCCAGGGCACTGACTCATCTAGAAGCACCCACACACGCTCCTTCTGCTCCCAGAACTGCCACATCACTGTCACTCTCCCCATTCCCATCCAGCAGCATCTAGCGACCAGCTCCTGCAGTCTGCCTGTTCTTCAGCAGACAAACGCTGCCTCCTCCTTGCTCTGCATGCAGGGGCTTTCACTTCTATGGAAGCTTAAAGTCTCCATAGACTCAAAAAGCGGTCTGCGAGACAGCAGAGATTACACTGGAGGGGAAGGGGTTTGTGACACCCTCATTTCTTTAAGGTGTGAGGGAGAAAAGAGGAAAAGCAATGGTCGTAAAGTCTTAATGCTGGTGAACAGACAGCACAGTTTGTAGTACAAGTGTGAACCTTCTCTAAACAAGCCAACTGTGCTGCAAGGACAGGATTTTTGGTTGGGAATCCCAGGTTTCATAATGGAAAACTTCATTGTTGTGATAGCTCTTGCAGTTTTGCACCTATAGATGTGAACGTTAAGGTACATACCTCTGACTGCATTCCCAGTCTATTAGGAACTGTCTCTTCAGTAAATGGTACTGAAGGTGCAGACAGAAGTGTGAGCTTCCCCAGGCAGAGTCCAGGTAGCAAGAGTTTAGTTCCTGAGTTTCTGAACAGATCAGTGCTCTTTGGTCCTTTCTCCCAGAACTGCTCAGGTCATAGCCCAAGTCAGCATTCCAAAGCAGTGCTTGTGAAATGCACGCCCCTCCACTGGGAAGAGCACTCACAAGTGCTGAGCTCAGTGGTGCCTGAAACATGTGAGACAAGGCAAGGGGCACCCTGAGCTGTCTCCATCCATGCATTACCCTCTCCCTCCCCACTCCCAAACTAGTCTCGCAGGTGGAGTGTAGGGGAGAGATAAGGAGCAGTGGAATGGGTGTCCCTGGTGGCAGACCTTTGCCAGGCAAATGCTGCTTGTAGCAAGTGAGATGCTGTAGTCCCTTCCTTCATCTGCAGCTTTATTCAGCCCCTTTGAAGTAGGTCAAGCGCGCTGCAGAGTGGGAAGCAGAGGGCGTGGGAAAGGTTTCCTATTGCTTTCAACTATGGAAAAAAGTCCTTCATGAGATTACATTCCAGCCTCTGCGAGACCAGATGTTTCCTCAAGACTGTAGGGTGTTGGAGAGAGATTGCATGCCCTTGTTGGGGACACAATCAGTGAGAACAGAGCCAGTGGCGCACTGGCCTCTGTGGGCGCTGACAGCATCTGGCATTACGAGAGGGCTTTGGACATACCATTGTAGCTCTTTGGCTGTAAATGATGTGGGATCCATGTGAAACCTTCCAGTTTTCCATCAAGTTTTCCATGGTACATGCGAAAGAAAACCAAAACATGTCTGTATGAAGTTTGTTTTCTTCCCAAACTGTATATATCTTTATTTCTCTATCTATTCAATTACTTACCTGCACACCTATTGTAATGACAGGATTTTGGAATGGCGGAGGAATTTGCTACTAAAGCACTGGAGTTGAAACCGAAATCTTACGAAGCTTACTATGCAAGAGCAAGGGCCAAACGCAGCAGCAGGTGAGGAGAGAGAAGTGCAAGGGGCTGGTCTCATTTGGCAGTTCCTGGAGGCAGCTGAATGCAAATGTGTGGAGAGGTTTCTCTTAGTTGAATGCTGAACATCTCAATGCACTGGAAGCCTTTGCACCAAAGCTGGGTGTTAAAACTACACTTTAGTTCAAACACAACTTGGACTCGGAGCAAAATGTGACTCATGGCAACCCCGTGGCCTGTGTTATGTCATCACAGTGATCTCTTCTGCCCTTAAGACCTGTGAATCTCTTTGTCCTGCAGCACTTTCTGCAAGGCAGAAGTTGCTGCTCTGCAGTGGCTGCACCAGCCAGGGGGCCGTCAGCCGCAGCAATCAGCTTCTAGAGAGCTGTAGCACTGGGATCTCTGTGTCTCAGATGGAACCCAGAAGATTCCCTCCCTGAAGGATAAAAGATGTGAGATCCGATTCATTTCAAACCCCATCAGTGCCATTCGTAAATGAGGAGAGCTTGGTCTTGAGTTCTGGGCTCAAGGGCACTGTCATTGCACACATCTTGGGTTTCAGCTTTGCACACTGCCCTGATGCCTTTCCTTCCATGGGTTTCCTCTCCACTGTTTCCAAAGCATTTGTAAGGAAGCATAAGAGTCAGGTTCCTTTCCAGGTGATATCATCCTCCCCCCATACAAGCCTCCTTTTCTCCCCAGCTCACTCCAGCAGATCCTGTCATCACTTTGGCTTTTCGTCTCCATTTCCCAGTGGAGGTCTGCACAATCTGGGGAGCAGGATGCTTTTCCTTCCTCCATCTGTATTTCAAGAGCTTGTGCAGCACCTTAGGCTGGTGTTGGGAGGCACTGGGGAGTTTTTGCACTGGGATCCTCCTCCCAGATGACGGTTGTATTCAAAGAGAGAGTTTTGCTCAAAAGCCAGCCATGTCCCTATAAATGACAGCCTCCTTTCCTGAACTCCCACCTCCCTTTTACTCCTCATGGGTTGTCCCTGCATTGGCTTCCCTGGGCTATCGCAGACTCCCATTCCTTGATTCCATTCCTCAACTCGGATGAAGTTAGCCAAATCCATTGCAACATTGGAGAGCCAAGCCTTGCCTAAAGCACTGACGCTGGGAGCCCCTGAGCTCCAGAGCCAGCCCTGACTCTGTGTGGTCTTGGCATCAGGCAGAAGTTCCATTTTCACTGGTGTAAGCAGTTGCAGCTCCATCAGAGCTGCTTTTGTTTACAGGAGTGGTGAGCTTGGCTCTTGGTTCTCTCTGCATTGGTTTCCCCTTTGCTGTAACACAGGAGCAAAGCTCATGGTGGTGCTGTGAGAAGTAATGAGCCTGTAACACACACTGTAATGCAGGAGATTTTGCCAGTCTGGGTTGTGCCATCTCAGGACTGTGTTCCCTTCCTCTTCTCCAGAGTGGCTGGCAGTGTTTTCCTTCAGTTTGGTAAACTAAATCCAAGGGAGGCTCTTAAGGCAGTTAGAGAGATGCAGCACGTGGTAGCAATCACAGCAACAGGGGTGAGCCTCTTAACCCTCCGGACCCTCCGAGAAGGGCTCCCTTCAAATCCAGAGTAATTTCAGTTCTCCTTTCTGTCCCTTTGTCAAGCAGGCAGTTTTCAGCAGCCCTGGAGGACCTGAACGAGGCCATCAAGCTGTGTCCCAACAACCGGGAGATCCAGCGGCTGCTGATGCGGGTGGAGGAGGAGTGCAGGCAGGTCCAGCAGCAGCAGCAGCAGCAGCCGCCACTCCCAGTGGAGCCTGAACCTGAAGCCCAGCACGAAGAGCTCTATTCTGTGCAGGACATCTTTGAGGAGGAGTACCTGGAGCAGGATGTAGAAAACGTTTCCATTGGCTTGCAGACAGAGTCCAGGCCAAACCAAGGGCTGCCCATCATCCAGAGCCCACCCCAATCCCCAGCTCACAGGGACTCAGCCTATATTTCTGGCTCACCCCTTGGCTCTCATCAGGTCTTTGATTTCAGGTCCAATAGCTCCGTGGGTTCACCAACCAGGCAAGGGTACCAGTCCACATCTCCTGCTCTGTCTCCTACGCACCAGAACTCACATTACAGACCCAGTCCTCCACACACGTCCCCTGCTCACCAGGGCTCCTCCTACCGCTTCAGCCCACCTCCTGTTGGAAGCCAAGGGAAAGAATATCAAAGCCCACCACCTTCTCCTCTTCGCAGAGGTCCTCAGTATCGCGCCAGCCCCCCAGCGGAAAGCATGAGCGTTTACAGGTCACAGTCTGGTTCCCCTGTTCGTTATCAGCAAGAGCCCAGTGGGGTCAGCCAGCTCCCTGGTAGACCAAAGTCTCCGTTATCCAAGATGACGCAGAGGTCCTTCCAGATGCCCCAGCTCCCCGTGGCCGTGCCGCAGCAGGGGCTGAGGCTGCAGCCAGCCAAGGCACAGATTGTGAGGAGCAACCAGCCCAGCTCAGCCGTCCATTCCAGTACTGTAATCCCAACCGGTGCTTACAGCCAGGTTGCTCATTCAATGGCCAGCAAGTACCAGTCATCGTCAGGGGAAATGGGGGTTAGCCAGAGCAGGTTGGTCTACCAGGGCTCCATCGGGGGCATCGTTGGTGACAGCAGACCAGTGCAGCACGTTCAGGCGAGCCTCAGCGCAGGAGCCATCTGTCAGCATGGAGGACTGGCCAAAGAAGACCTTCCACAGAGACCATCCTCAGCATACAGGGGGGGGATGAGATACAGCCAGACTCCCCAGATAGGGCGAAGCCAGTCCGCTTCCTACTATCCAGTGTGTCACTCAAAGCTTGACCTGGAACGTTCTTCCCTCCCTGCCAGCCAGCTGGGCTCTCCAGATGTGTCTCATCTCATAAGAAGACCCATCACCGTTAACCCCAGTGAAATCAAGCCTCACCCGCCGACTCCAAGGCCCCTGCTCCATTCTCAGAGCGTTGGCCTCCGCTTCTCTCCCTCCAGCAATAGCATCTCCTCCACGTCCAACCTGACTCCCAACTTCCGCCCTTCCGCTTCGATTCAGCAAATGGAGATTCCTCTCAAGCCAGCTTACGACAGGTCTTGTGATGAACTCTCACCGGTCTCTCCCACTCAGGGGGGCTATCCCAGTGAGCCAGCCCGTTCCCGGACCACGCCGTTCATGGGAATCATAGATAAAACCGCTCGGACTCAGCAGTACCCCCATCTCCATCAGCAGAGCCGGACCTGGGCTGTGTCATCAGTGGACACTGTCATTAGTCCTACGTCTCCTGGCAATCTCCCCCAGCCGGAGTCATTTAGCCCGCCTTCTTCAGTCAGCAACATTGCCTTTTATAACAAAACCAACAATGCACAGAATGGCCATTTGCTAGAGGAAGACTATTACAGCCCCCATGGGATGCTGGCCAATGGGTCCCGGGGAGACCTCCTGGAGAGAGTCACCCAAGCCTCCTCGTATCCCGACGTCAAGGTGGCAAGGACGCTGCCTGTGGCGCAGGCCTACCAGGACAACCTGTACAGGCAGCTCTCCAGGGACTCCAGGCAAGGGCAGACATCCCCAATCAAACCAAAGAGACCATTTGTGGAGTCTAATGTGTGAAAGACGCTTGTTGGAGTAAGACCCTCATGTTTTCAGCACACACACTTCCAAGCTTGATTTCCATGCATATTATTATTATTATTATATTATTATTATGATTATGATTTCTCTTTGGTAGCTACATGACCAAGTTTCTCCGGTACTTTGTGTGGTGGGCAGACAGCCATGCACATGCTCCAGCCCTTTCGTTCCCCAGCTGACCGTGAAGCCAACAGCAGCCGAGGCAGTATTGTTTGCCCAATTCCAGCCAAGTTTCCAGATGGGATACATTAGTGCGTGGTGCGGGGTGGCCCCGAATCTCCCCTCCGCAGCGGGAGGTAACCAAGAGACAATCACGTTCAATTTAAGTTGGTTTCTCTTGTCTTGGTGAGCTCTTATTCAATTCTGATGGGCATTCCTAGCAGGAGCAGAGCAGGGATCACAGGAGCCTTTCCCAAGGCTGCATCCTTGGGAATGTCATTTGACAACCAGGTCATTTGACTCTTTGCCCCTCAAAGAGCAAATTACCCACAGCGAGCAAGGGCACGATGTGTTTTAACACTGAGTAGCTATGCACAATCACCATCCTGCTTCCTCTGGTGTAGAGCATTTCAGTCCGAATTGGATTCAGTGGATTCCTGCATTAGTTAATCCAGCAGCAGCCAGAAGGGGCGGGATCACGCTGTGCTCTGCTGCTTTGCAAACTGCCTGCTGGGTGCCTCCACACTGATTTGCTCTGGGGCATTATAAAGGCATTGGGAGATTAGAGTTAGCCCTTTGTATGCCTTGTAACTAGCAGAGAGACTTGGCCAGAAACCTCTTCCATGTGAACTGGGATGGCAACACTTAACTCGGTGAGCAGACGACTGCAGCTCACACACAGCACCATGTTTCCACTGGGACAGTTTGACGCTGGGGGTTTCATTTGGTGGGTTTTGCAAAGAAAACCAAAAATCTCACTTAGAAAACTGGATTTGAGGAGGAAAATTGCAATTTTTAATGCTTTATTATGTATTATTTTGATGATGAGGCTGCATGACGTGGCACGATGGTTCCCAAGACAGGAAGGCTCCTTCTGCAGACCCACCCAGGCAGCATCCCCTGAGAGCTGGTGCCGTAGCGAGGGATGCACTCCAGGATCCGTTCCCAACACCTTGGAAAGCAGTTGCCATGTTCCGTACCTGTACATGGTAGAGACCACATTCTCCTTTTTAAGGAGCTGGAGTTAAAAGAGAGCTATTTATAATTTATTTATGTGATCTCTTTGTTTAGGTTGGTTTTCCAGGTTTTTTGAATCGAATGCAAATCCCATTGGACAGTGGGAAAAGGGGGAGCGGTTCCAAAATCTGTTTTCATAGCATTTTCCATAATCTGTCAATTATTCTCCAACTATTTTTTTTTTGGGGGGGGGGAACTCTCTTTACAGACTCATTGATTGCTGGTGGGTTCATAATCTGCCTTTTCAGTTGCAGAGAGTGAAGGGCGGGATGAAGAGGGGGGAGAGCGATAACTGTAGCTTGTTTTAAAGCAAAATAGTGCCTGTTGCCTGATGCTGAACCCCCCTCATATCAGCTCTTGAGAGTGATGTCAGTGCTGGGCAGGAGTTGGGGTGTTTCCAAAGGGCTATGCGAATAGATTGCAAGACTTCTCAAACCAAACCATGGGGTCCAACCTGGTGTAAATGAGCAGATCCCCAGCACCACATCCATGCAGCTCCATCCATTTACACCAGCTCAGGACTTGGTCTGAAACTCTTTAAGCTGGCTTCAGTGGGGCTATTTCAGTTTCTTTCTGTGTGCGGATCAGCACATCTCATTGCTGTCCTGTGCCTGGGATGCGCACACCTTGGGGTGACAGAGGCTTGTGTCTCACAGACATGTACAGGAGGTGTTTTCTCTATAGGCTCTGGCAATTTTGGTGTTCTTTGGGGCTGTTTGGTATTTGTCCAATGGATTTGGATCGAGGTTGCTGTTTTCCTTCTCCAGGTGCATCCCAGTGCTGACTCTTTGCTTCCTTGCAGGGCTCTGTAGAGCAGGGGGTAAGACTGGGAGACCCCTTGGTAGGGCAGGCTCCCCGCGGCTGTGGGGACACGCAGCTCCTTGCACTGTTCCTCTCCTTGCAAAGGGGGTGTGATGGGCTTTTTTTCCCCCTTTCTCTCTTTTTGAAGCAACATGTTCTGTTTTGTAAGGAATAACCCATTTCTTCTCCGCACACGGTGCACCTATAGCTAGGGCGTGCCTATCCGTGGGTCTGGAATAGTCGCTTTGCTCAGTGCCTCCCATCCTCCAGCTTTCTGAGCCAGTTGTTTCCTCCCTTTAGTTGCTTCTTTGAAAGGAAAAAGTAACCAAATTCAGTCCCATCCCTGTTGTTCACGTCCAAGCGAGGTTCTCTCCACCGGGATGCAAACGGGATGGTGTGGGAGCAGTGATGGAGCCTATGCTTTGCTTTCCCTATTCACTGCCTCATGCTCCCAGTACTGTCCTGGAGCATCCCTCGCAGCACTTCTATGTGTAGCTTTTGGGTTGTTGAAGATGTTTTAAGGGAAAAAGACAACAGCTCACACTTTTAACACAAACACCAAGCTGCAGGAAGGCTTCAGTGCTGCAGTGTGCAGGTTTGTTGGCAATAACACATGCTCACATTTCTCACAGGATTCTTGCACTAATGGTTTTCCATCTGTTCTCTCTGTAAATGGGTGCACTTTACTGTTTGTTACTATGAGAAATACTGGCTATTTAAGCGTGAGTAGTGTCTTCATTAGAGAAATAGCAAAGCAGCTCTTGTCTCTTAGTGTATTTTTCACAAAGGAGGAAAAAAAGCAAAGAAACGAAGCAATGAATCCGACCATTTATAGCACAAGAACTGACTCTTGTATATAAGCATCAACAGATTGAGTAATCTGTACCTACAAGATGATTTACAGTGGCTTTAAAGCACTTCCCCAGCAATTCTCTTCGGGAGGGTTGCGGCAGGGTGACTGCTGTGGTACCCAGGTGAAGAAGGAGCACACCTCTCCCTGGAAGAGCCATTCCCTGTGTCCTCAGAGTCAGGCTTTGGATTTGGCAGGGAGAAAAGCAGAGGTGGTTCTGTGCTGTGCTGTTGTGCGTGGTCCTGTTGGGAAGCACACTGTTGTCCACATGGCTCGGTGGAGCTCAGGTCTCACTGCTGTCCCTTTTCCTTCTCAGCTGACAAGCAGGCTGCGTTGCGGGAGCGTGTGCGGAGTTTCAGACACGGTGCTGCCTTGTCCATCCATGCTGTGTATTTAATTACTCTTGGAGTAATTAAGATGTGGGATGGTGCTGCCAGCAGCGCCTCTGTCCCCTCCCCGGCTGCAGTGGCATCGCTGGCAAGCCCCTGTCTTGAGACTGGGGAGGATTCTTGGGTGCACCAAGGAAACCAGGTTCGTGATGACATGGAAACCCCCGGGTTTGGTTCCTGGGGCGCGTTGGGTGGCGATGCTGAAGCCAGCCAGTGTATTTGGGTGACCTTCCCACCGGGTGTCTCTCATTCTCTGCCTGCAGCTGGAATCTTCTCTCCCAGCTTGGGGTGTCCATGTCCCTCGGTGGGGATTCACCGGCTCTCGGTCCCCCAGGCTGGGAGGATGCTGGGAACAGTGTTGGAAGGCTCTGGAAATGGTCGTTAGTGCTTTGTAAAGGGAGGGTTTTGCCAAGAGAGATCCCTTAGGATGGGTCTCTGAAGGCGAAGGCATCTCACAGCCTGAGCCGCCTGCTCTGTGTCGCTGCTGGGAAGGGCACAGGCTGTGCCAGAATAGGTGCTGTCTGTCCATCCATCCGGTGCCCGCACGTGGGTCCATCCGAGCACTGAACCTTTGGGGGTGTTTTCCTTTAACCTGGCTGCAAAGGGAAACCTCTTGGCGAGTGTGAACACCGTGTGTGCGGGTGACAGACGCCTCAGCCACGCTTGGGTTAGGTCTGGAGCCAGGATGGCTGCAGAGATCCTGTCCCCTCGTGCAAAGGCCACTGTATATTCAGGGTAGCCCAGAAGAAGTCGAGCTCAAACCCAAGTGCCAGCTCCGCCTTATCTAGAAACAAGCAAGCCAGTGTGCCTCCTCTTCCTTGCCAAGGGGGGTCCGCAGCGAGCTGGTGCAAGCTCTTTGCTGGTTGTACTCTGCTTTTAGTCTTGGGAATTCGGGAGAACTCCTCTGTTAATGGTGTTTAACCAAGGGCTTAGGGGGAGGAGCTGTGGTACCCGCCGGGACCTCTGCGGATAAATGCCTTCACCCCGTGCTGGTTGCTCTGTGTGGGTGCACGTTGGACACAAAGCACAATGGTTGAGAGTGAATCTGTGATTTTATTTTTCAGATGTGTGTGAATAATTGCTGGGATTTCCCTTTCTTTGCATTCAGTCAAACTCTTTTTTCTAATACAAACCACTAAGGGCTCAATTCTTTAGCAAGATGCATTCGTGTCCAACTCCTGACTGTGCAGCTGGATCTCACCTCAACTGTTACACACCGACCCGAGAGAAATCACAGTGCGACCGTCACCGGGAGAGCCAACAGACACCAAACCCACCCGCTGCATCCTTCCTTCCTGCTCATTTCCTACCTGTCACGGTACTGGGGAGGCAGCAGCCAGGTCCCATCCGCCGGGATCACATCCCATGGCTGCTGTGCCAAAAGACTTTGTCCCTTCTGGGTGATGCTGGGTGGGTTGGAAGCTTCATGCCCAGGGACTGGGTCTCTGCCTCGCTGTGCTCTAACAGACCCTGGGAGCAGCACCGTGCGCCACGTCAAGTCTGTTCTGTTGCTACACCGATAACCCAGAGACTCCGGTGGACTCTGCCAGCCCTGTCCAAGCCTTTTCTTTCCCATAGTGTTGCATTCAACGTCCCGTCTCCCTTCTGTCTTCACACCCGAGAGGAGCTGAGTTTGGTACAGACACGTGCAGTACACACACCTTGTGCTTTGTACAACTCCCTGGCTGCCATCCTCCGAGACACTTGCTGGGAAGATCCTTAAGACACTTCACAGTTTTCCTTTAGCTTTTCTATAACTGATGTAAAGGACTTCCTCTCTCTGTACAGTATATTATTCAATGCATGTTCTGTTCTCTCTACCGATATATTGAACACCACACAGTTGTGACATTGTGCAGTGGGAAGAGCAGCCCCTGCCGACAGCAGAGGCTTTTGCCTCTCATGTATAAGGAAAGAAGAAGACATATTTTTTCCTTTGCTGTATTTGCTTGAGCAGAGTTTTCTTGTCTGTACATGTGAGCTGTGAGATAGATGTGAAAAGTTCAAAAGAATGCATTCCCCCCCTCCCTGACCCCCAATGTATACAGGTTGTAATCTGTACAATGAAACTGTATGTATGAACAAATGTACTTATTTATAAATGGTTAACACTTGGAGACGGCGTCCGGCCTGGGGTTCTTCCCATGTGTGTCATAGAACCGCAGAAGGGTTTGGGTTAGGACCTCAAGCTCCATCCAGCCCATCACCCCGTGTCCTGTCACTGATGGAGAGTCCCTCTCCAGCATCCTTGTAGCCCCCTTCAGACACCTGAAGCTGCTCTGAGGTCTCCACACAGCTTCTCCAGGCTGAACAGCCCCAATGTTCTCAGCCTGGCTCCATACGGGAGCTTCTCCAGTCCCCTGAGCATCCTCGTGGCCTCCTCTGGACTGGCTCCAACAGCTCCATGTCCTCATGGAAATAACCTGGGAACATCAGGACGGGACCAGGGGCCGGTCTGGCTGTCACTGTGTGGGGATGGGGAGCACTGGGAGCAGGAGGGGATGGAGGCAGCGATGCTTCTGCTCCTACCAAAGGGGTGTTTATAATAAACAGGACGGGGAATTGTGTCATTGGGGCCGCTGGGCCAGGATGGATGCACAGTGGGAGACTGTGGGACGTGGGACATGTGGCTTTTACCAGGGGCTGCATTTGCTTTATGGCACTGGGATACGGGAGATGAGCCCAAACCTCTTGGCAGTGGGTCCCTTCCACTTCCATGGGTGCTGACCCTTCCTCTTCCATCCAAGACCCCGGTGCTGTATCTCTGGACATTCCCCAGGAGATGTCTCCATGGACACCAAGAGCTGCAGTGCCCATTGCTTGGCACAGGGCCCGCACAGGACAGTCCCATCTCAAACACTCCCCTGCCCCTTGGACCACGAAAGGATGAGAGACAGGAGGAGGACAGTGTTGGCTGCAGACATTTATTAGGCTGAGAGCACCCATGGAGCAGACAACGCATCACACGAGGGGAGAACACTTTGGACACAAAGATGCTGAACCTGCACAGACCCCGGCGTCATTCCAAGCACCCACATGTGGCCAAACCCAAAGCTCCCACTCCTGGTCCCCTGGGCAGAGCCTGTGCCCTATGGGGCTGGGGGCAGGCTCGGGCACCAGGGGCTGCGTAGGGCAGAGCTGAGGAAGATGAAGGCCAAGCAAGGCTGAATCCAGCGTTACACCAACAAGCGCATCCTTCCCCAGTGGTCCTCATACCCTGAGCCAGGCAGAGCCCCAGGACACCGGGGAGAAGGAACACAGGGGCATCCCGTAGGAGCCAGGGACGTCACTGGCTGCCACCGCTGGGGCTCTCCCCCTCTGTCAGGATCTTGAAGTCCATGGAGAGGGCCATTTCCTCGGCCAGGGGCGGGCGCTTCCACTCATCCCGTGTCAAGACGTAGCCCACCACCAGCCCAAAGGCCACCAGCAGCACCCCCAGGGTGTTGGCCAGGACGCCCTCGGGCACAAAGCGGCTGTAGGAGTACCTGTGGGGACACATTGGGATGCTCGAGCCGATGGATGG
>JANRGW010036783.1:0-18884 GCA_024733675.1 Psilopsiagon aymara | reverse complement strand
TGTGTCCAACCTGGCCTTGAGCACTGCAGGGATGGGGCAGCCACAGCTTCTCTGGGCACCCTGCGCCAGCGCCTCAGCACCCTCTCAGGGAAGAGCTTCTGCCTCAGAGCTCATCTCCATCTCCCCTCTGTCAGGTTAAAGCCGTTCCCCTTGTTCTGCCCCTGCAGGCTCTTGTCAAATTGATTAAATCTTTCTCTTCTGTCCTGGTCTGTGGCAATTTCGCACTCTTCCACCTCACGTCACCTTTATGTTCCCCTACGTGAGGGGAAGCAAGTACCCAGCCTCGCCCTGGGTGGCCAGAGGGGTTTGATCCCTCCTCAGTTATACCTAAGGGGAATCAGCTCTGGCTTGTGTCCTTTTCTGTTCCTCTGTGGCTATGTTACGAATTTGCATGAAACCCCTTTGCCAAGCCGCAGTTAATGGAGACAGATGATCCTCACGTACCTCTTGGCAGCAATTGGCCAACAATTTCATCTGAAGAGATTAAACTTTGATCTTGTTATAAATAATTTTCCCAGCACTTGATCAAGTGTTTGTGCACACGTTGGTGCTTTCTCTTCCCTCACATAATGATTTCTGTGCATCTGTGGGGTGGATGCTGTGCTGCAGACTGCTCTTTGGTGGAGGTGTCGCTCCTCATTAGGATCTTTGCTGTTCAAGGATGGATTTAGCTCTGGGAAGATCTTGTGTCTCCTGAGCTCAGCCTATTCCTGAGCCAGCGGACAAGCTCAGGAAGGGTGAGCTTGACAAGGTCTAATAACGAGCCATTCATCCAGAATCTTCCTTCTGGTGTCAGGCAGAGGGAAGAGGGATTGATGCTGCCTCCTCACCTGGAGCATCAGGTCTGAGCCGGGGACAAGAGGCTGGGTAAAGGCATTAAGTGCCTTGTCCTTTGTAGGGAGTGAAGCAACCAGTCCATTATAGCAATGCATGCCTTAGCTGTTTGTTCAGTACAGCTTTTCTGGGTAAGTGGGAATCTCAGCCTCTTGCTTGACACTGCATACTCCTGAAGGAGCTGAAATGCGCATGAAGAATATGGCATAATTAATCTTGTGAAGTGTTCAGAATCAATGTCTCTTGTGGAGCTGTCGAGTCTCCGGATGCAGATGGTGGCTCACAATTAGCCAAGCAGCTGAGGCTCAGGAAGCTTCTTAGAACACTTGAATCTTGTGCTTCTGAAGGTGTCCCCTCCTGAGAGCACCAGGCTGCCCTGGTACCCAGTTCCTCTCCTTTGGCACTGTGGGCATGAAGTGACAGCGACGATGGACCTGCAGCTATGGGCAAAGAGGGGGAGATGGTCAGAGAATGGGAAGACTTCAGAGGTGTCACGAGCAGCGGTGACTTCCTTAGTGGCTGCGATGCGATGCTCTCAGAAGTCATTTGCAGCAGCAGGGAAGCTGCAGCTTCAGAGGAAAAATTAAACAAAGAAACAAGACCCTATTTAGCTGTCAGAACTCTGCTCCTCTAAATATAGCTCCGAATGCAGCTTTCACACTGCCCTTCCCCTTCAGCAGTCACAAGGGGGAATTAGCAGTTGTTCGTTGTATTTGCAGGGGAAAAGAAAAGATGCTATTTAGTCTGCAGGGGGCAAAATTAATACTGCTTTTTCTAATCGGGCCCCAGCATGGGACTAAATAAAAGTGTTTGAGGAGAGAAGGGAGCTGTTTACCTGCAGGAGTAGAGCTGCATTAGCTATGTAAATGTCTGCTCTGGGACGTTGTCATTTATATTCCCGGCAGGGATCGGCTCCAATCTTAAAGGGCTTTTAAATCTGTTGCAGATTAATAATGCAGCCAGTGCTGAAATGCATTCTCCTCTCTGAGAGTGGGGAGAAGTGGTTTGTGCTGAATTGGGTCTTGTGAAGTAGAGTTGTCTGCATGTGCAGCCCATCCCCAGCAAGAAGGGGTGATGGGTCTGCAGGATGAGGGTCTGTGCATGTGGGGTCTTTGCCATCCATGCAGCAAGAGCCACCCCTGGAAGAGCTTCATAGGAACTGATGAGGCTGCTCTTTTGGTTTGGAAAGAAGGACCCTGGGGCAGGAGTTGCTTGGGGCAGTGGCCAACGTGTTTGCTGTGTTGGGGAGGATGTTGGCTGTCCCCAGTGCTGCGCTGCAGAGTGGCAGGGATGCTGAGGGTAATGGCAAGCTCTATCCATCTGATGGCTGCTCTCCCCATATGGGGACCAGCAGACAGCACCAGCAGATGGGCTGTGTCTGCTCCTGTTTGCTGTGTCTTTGCTCTGCTTCCCTGGCTCTGGGAAGGTGAGGAGAGAGTGTTCCTGGGGATGGGTGACCACCAAAGAGGCTCTTCCCGCTGCAGGCGCTCTTGGTTCCACTTCATCTTAGAGATGAATGGTGCTTTGCTGTTGTCCCTCTTTGGGTTGGATGCAGTGGGTTGTTCACTGGAGGCACACGGTATGCACCCTTGGTTTTTCTGCTAGTAGAATGGTTAATTAAGAGGGCTAAACCCACATCCAACTGAAGGGAGTGTATGAAATGAGACTCAGTGCTGAATAATTTAATGTTTGCTTTTTCAGAATAGAGGCAATGTTGGGGGAGCTTAAAATATTGATGGGGAACCCGTTTTTTTCACAGTGTGAAATGCTTTATAGTCTGTGTGATTTTCTTTAATGCCTTTTAGACATGTTTGAGGCTAGTGCCTGCTTTCCTGGCATGTACCATGGGTTCTGCTCTACAGCCCATCACTGAGTGTGATTATTCCTGATGACTTTGTTAACAGTCAGGACCACTTGTTGAGAGCTGTTTTCAGTCTGTTTGCTAGATTCAGAGATACAGGAGGGTATCTGTGTGATGATTTATTGATGGAAATCATATAAAACAGCAAGGAGCACTTAACTTACTTTACAGGAGCAAAACCCAAGTGGAGTGTTGGGCTGATCTCAACTGCCCGTATCACTTCTTGTTCCATACAACACGCAGTGATGTGCACTCATGCTGAGGCTGAGGGCTCGTGGTGGGGATTACCCTGCTGTCCAGTGACAAGAGCTGGGAGTGTGCTGTGTGTTCCTCTTTGTGCCTGTCCTGTTAGTGTGTGTCTGCAAGATTCCACTCCAATGCAACAGCCTGGATGAGCCTAAACCTGGCTCTGATGAAGTGGAAACCGGGAGCAGTTTGCAGGGTTTGGAGCCAAAGTGCTGCAAATTCAGCCGTGCTCATTGTGAGTGATGGAAGTGCCACAGGAGGACATGGAGCTTCCTGCTGGTCCCAAGCTCATGTGAGCAGAGAGGGCACCCGGCTGCTCTTTGGGTTCTCTCACTCTTTCAGCAGCAGCCGGAGGGACCTGGAATCCACAAGCAAATCATCATGAAAAAAGCATCAGGGGGACTTTTATTCTGCAGCAAAGATTAATGAGCTAAGTAATAACCACAACGTTTCATGGGCACTTGGGTTGACGTTCCAGGGACTTGCTGCTCTCCACAGGACTCTATGTGGGATGGTCAGGGTCCAGCAGACATCCTGATTTGATGGAGAAGCAGGACAAGCCAGAAATAGCCAATTTCCCCATGCAGCTTTCACTGTGCCTGTGCAGGGTCACTGCAGGTTGTTGACCCGGGTGTGTTCTGGTCCATGATGCATAGCAGGGTGATGCGGGGAGGAGCGTGGCTTCCACCCTTGTCCAGGCTGATGGCTGTGAAGAGCAGGTTGGGCAGCCCAGAGCCACACTTTTGGGAGGCTTTTGTGCCATTCCCATTCCCTCCTCAACCTGAGAGGAGACTTTCTGCCACCCGACGAGGACAGCTTGTGGCACTGACCTGGGAGAGCCGTGAAGGCCTCACTTGATGTGTTCAGCCACTGGGGAGGTCTCTTTTAATAAGGGATCCTAAATTCCTCACTAATGAATCTGAAGCAGAGCAAAAGCCTTCAATAGAACCTTTATTATAGGACCAGGTATTTTATTTTTCCTAGCGCATGGCAGCCCCTTCCTCCCTGCTCTTGCAGGTGGATGCCCTGGCCACGGGCAGATGATCACATCTGCGCTGCTGCTGCCTTGCTCTGGCCAGGTGAGGGATGCTGTGTCCTTGGCTGGCTCCTGAGATGCTGCAGACAGTCTGACAGGTCCAGCTGGCTCTCTGCTGGTGCAGGAAGGAAAAGACTTTGGGAAGAGCTGCCGGGATGCTGCCAGCAGGCAGTGCTGCTGCTGTATGGGCACTGAGCACAGCTCAATGGCTTGAAAGCAGGGGAAGGTGGTCAGAGGAGGAGACAGCGCAGGGGAGGCTCTGGCAATGTGGAGATGAGTGCAGCAAAGGCATCAGCATCCGGGACGGAGCCTGTGGATAGGTGGGGACAGCGAGCTGCCATGCCAGGGAAATCAGCCTGTTCGGTGCCAAACCTGGTTAACATGGGAAGAGTTGGCAAGCGCATCCCGCATAGTGCGATGAACTAAACGGGAGCACACGTGCCAAAGCACACTCCTGCTCAAAGGTTTTGTGTTTCCCAGGAATCCTTCGCAGCGTTCAGAGCTCTGCATGTCAGCTGCATCTCAGACCCCTCTGCAGCACTGTGGGTGCAGCGTTTTAAGGATTTGTCAGTTTTGCCTGGTTTTGGCCCAAGCATTGCCCACAGTTTACAAAGCTGTTGTATTTTACCACCATTTTCTCCCATTGTATGATCATCAGCTTAGAATTTGCCCTGTTTCAATCCCGATTCAGAGCGTGGGAACTGGTGTCTGCAGCAAAAGCACCACTCTTCAGCTGTTTCAATTGCTGAAGTTTTCACTGTGGCATCACTGGTCAGAAGCCGAAATGAAGTTACCAAAACTGAACACATTTGGGCTAATGTGGGACTTGCAGCCCAAGTGAATGCCCCATCCCTGGCAGTGTTCAAGGCCACGTTGGATGGGGCTTGGAGCAACCTGCTCTCGTGGAAGGTGTCCCTGCATTTGGATGCAGGGGGATTTGGCTGCTGCTGGAGCAGGAGGAAAGCTCTGCCCTCAGCAGCACCATGCTCACCCCCTGCTTTCCTCTCTGCTTTTTCAGCATCAAATCCTATCACCGGCATCCGCACAGATAAAGTTGAGCAGAAGAGCATCTCCTTGTCATGGCAGGAACCGGGCCTCCCAACCACAAACGGCACCGAGTACGAGGTCAAGTACTACGAGAAGGTAGGCTCTGGGGAATGGCTTTGGGGAATGGCTCCAGCTCTTGGTCATGCCCCAGCCAGCTCCAGGTACTTCCTTTGACAGTCTGCCCCTGCCCATCTCTTCATTTTAAACCTAGATTTATTTGACAGGGGTTTGAGATTTTGAGAGGAAAAACCAGTGGGCAGAGAGCAGAGATGATGCTCTAAATCCAAACAAATGCAGTTTATGAGACGGTTCCACAAATTACCTTATCTGCGTGTGCTCAGGCTCATTATGGAACTGATTGCATGTCAAGCAAACCGTGCAGGTGACATGTTGGCATTCTGTATTTAGAAACAAGCTACCATGAAGCTGATTCATATTAATGTGATTTTCAGCCTCTGATAGATTTGAAAGGAGAAATCTGTGTGTGAGGGCGAACGCTGAAGCCCAAGATGGTAATTCCTGTGCAAATGGGCTGCAGCAACAAGATACTCAGGGTATGTGAAATGAGGAAGCATCCTGCTTGGGCAGGGAATTCAAACCGGTTTGGTAATTATTCACTGCAGTGAGGCTTTTGATGCTGACACGAAAATCAACTTAGTTCCTAATCTTTGCTTTTAAAACTGTATTTGAACTGTGTGGATTCAAAGGGAAACGTGTATCAAATGGCAAATACATTTCACAGTGGTCGCTGTGCTGGGATGCTCCTTGGGACCAATCCCTTGTGTAATGAAGGTGCAGCACACACGTGTGGGGTCTGAGGGAGGCTGATGCTGGGACAGCAGACACATCCCAGCTCTGTTTCCAGTGGGAAGTAGCATCAGATAACCTGGTCCAGGTCTCGTCTTCTCACTGGGGAACTTGGTCAATGGTACCGACATGGCTGAGAGAATGATCTCTAATGGTGGCTGCACAGAACCACAGGAAGCTTTGTGGGAGCCGTTGGAGCTTGGTTTGCCTTGCAGACCCACCTGCCAGCTTTAATTACTCAGTGTGTGCTAATACAGGGGTATTTACTCCAGGGCTCGAGTGGCTGTAGCGAGAGAGCAGGAAAGGACCGGAAAGTACCAGCATCCTGTCCTCTGCCTGTTTCCATAGCACATTAGCAGGCTCCATCTGCTATTTCGTGTGACCTTTCCGTGTAATTTCTATTAATGAGACATCAGAAAATGTATTCTTTCTGTTGAAGGCTTCTGTTTAGATAGAGTGTCCTGATGGGACCCAGAGGCGAGGGGAAGATCCAGCAGTGCTGTGCCTGCTCCGGGGCACGGCTGTCAGTCCAGCTCTGTCTCAGGTATCTCATTATTTCACAGGATCAGAGAGATCAAAGCTACTCGACTGTGAAAACCACATCAACGGCCGTGACGGTCAATAACCTGAAGCCTGGCACCCTCTATATTTTCCAAATCCGGACATCTTCCTCTCCGGATTATGGGAACTACAACCCCAGCATCGAAGTGGAGACGCTGGCAGAGTGTAAGTGTTGGCACCTGAGACATGAGGCTGTTTGAGTTGAGCTGTGGGGATGCTGCAGCTCCCTGCTCCTGCCCCGCATGCTCTTGGTTCCCTGGAGCAGCATCTCTTCCTCTGGCTCCTCTGCTCCAGGTCTAAGGGGAGGTACTTCCCAGGGATTGCTTTCAATTGCATTTTCCTGTTTGGTTTTGAACCCTGCCTCTGCTCTGTCTGTCCTGGAGGAGTTTGTCCTTGCTCTTCTCAGTGCATCAGTGACCTGGGGACAGAGTGTCTGCTGCTTGACTGAGATTGCCCAAGGAAGTGCTCAGCAGAGGCAGTGACTGGGTGCTGTTTTGCCTTTGGTGTGATGTTGGTGCTGGAACTGGTCTCACCAGGTCCTTTTTGTGGTGCCACCAAACAGGCATTGGAAGGGAGCGAGTGTTGGTCCCCAACGGTATAAATGCTGAGGGCACAATCCTGCCCTGGTCTGTGAAGCTGTGCAGCCCACAGCAGGCACAGCACAGGAGGCAAGACCAGCCTGAAAATGCCGCTGGCCTTGGATGCATGCCCCACATAGGAGATGACTGCTTTGCCCCCACTGCCATCCTGGCTTATGAGGCGCTTGGCTTGTTAGCTGCTTGGCTGCATCAGGTCAGCCAGCATCAGTGTTATTTGCTGGGCTTTTCCTTTTCACAGTTTCCATTCATAACTATCATCTTATTTCACTGATTTAAAAGCGGGCTTGGAGAGATGGTTGGGCTTCAGCTTAATAAACCACCCTGGCTAGGAATGAAAGCCCTGAGATGGCTGGCTCACTATGACTCTCACAGATTGTGTTTAACAGGGCTTTAAATTGCATCCATTTGCCATACAGAAGACATTTGCAGAATGAATTGAAACCAATAAAATTTTTATATAGAATGTAGCTTTCTAATACCCCTGTTTGCAAAAGCAGGAAGGGAAGGGATTAATGTGATGAAGGAAAACTATTTGTAAGCTATAAATTTTAATATGTCCCTCTGATAAAGAGGAACCTTTCCTCAGTGCTGATTAACAGGACCAGGAACCTGGTGTGGCAGCCCTGGGGCTGCTCCATCTGTACCTGCAGCACTGCCCTGCACATTGATCTCACTGAAGCAGCTCAAGTGCAGTAAAACTGAACCAGAATGGGAATTGTTGTGAAGATGGGGAAAAACAGCCTGGTGCTAAGGGTGGATCGTCCCATCCTCGCTGGGGGATGCAGTCATCATTGGGAGGAGCAGCTGGGGCTGCCCCGTTGCCCTCCTGGGATGCATTGCTGACCACCTCTGCTTCCTTCCTGCAGTGACTGTGGCCTCCAGCGAGCAGAACCCTGTCCTCATCATTGTGGTGGTGGCCATTGCAGGGATGACGGTGCTGGTGTCCATGGTGATTGGCACCATGGTCTGGAGGAGGTGAGCGGGGCTGGGGCATGGACCAGGGATGACCAAAGCCAAGTTCTCCTGCAGCGGGGCTCTTGGGAGCATGGGGCAGTGCTGGCTCTAAGCGTGGGAGCTGGGTTGAGCCTGCTGGGGCTGAACTCTGCTCCTGAGCACTGTGACTTGAGGCTCTTATAGCCGGTGAGAGGCTGCTGCCCAGATAACAGTGTGCATCTTCATTCTCATCGCAGGCAGTGTGGATACAGCAAAGCCAGCCAGGATGGGGACGAGGAGCTGTACTTCCATTGTAAGTGAAGCCTGGCCACCCTGGCTGGTATGACTCGTGGGGATCCCTGTGTTTATTGCTATTAATAACCCAGCTTCCAGCAAAGCAGCCCTGAGTCCTTCCTTTTGAAGTGTTGTCATCCTGCATTATCCCAGAGCAGGGGCTCAGCGCAGTGAGGCTCCCTGGGGGCAGCAGGCATGACAGCTTCATAAGCCAGTGTCCATCCTTCCTGCACACGGGTCACTGCTGTGCTGAAGGAAATGGGGATGCTTCAGCTTTCCATGGGGTGTGTGAATTATTCTGTCAGCTTCCCACAAACGGCTGCATGAGAGCACAGCTTTTGTTTTCTGGGGCTACTCTTGATTATTGAGCATCAGTAATTAGACAGACAGCAGTTGTCAAAGGGAATTCAGATATCAGGATTGATGAGTTTATTTGATTCCTGGCATATGCCCATGAAGCGTACACATGCTCTTGCGCTCCCCGAAGCATTTCAGAGGCAGCAGAGCCTGCGTGCTGCTTGGATTCAGCTTGGCTGCTTCATAGCATCACAGACTGGTTTAGGTTGAAGGGATCTTAAAGCTCATCCAGTACCAACCCCTGCCACGGGCAGGGACACCTTCCATAGAGCAGTTGCTCCAAGCCCCTGTGTCCAACCTGGATTGAGCACTGCAGGGATGGGGCAGCCACAGCTTCTCTGGGCACCCTGTGCCAGCGCCTCAGCACCCTCACAGGGAAGAGCTTCTGCCCTAGAGCTCATCTCAGTCTCCCCTCTGTCAGGTTAAAGCCATTCCCCTTGGCCTCTCCCTTTGCAAGCGCTCCTGTAAAGAGGTCAGCCTTGATCCACACGGTTGTCCTGGATGTGCTCCCGTGCAGGGTCTCTGCCCCTGCAGCAGATGGTAGACACCTGTGGGAGGTATTTTGCTGCCCATGCTGCTAATGGAGGAGACCTGGAACATGTTTGTTCATGATTATAATTAGTTCTCCTAGAAGTCTTGGGAATGGAGGTGATTTGAATACCTGAGGATTAGCATGAGTGACTCGGTCAAGGAGAGAGCTGCACTACGGTGAAGGAGCTGCTCTCCTTTATCTCAGGGCTTGTGGCAATGGAGCAGAGCAATGAGTTTCATTTAATCCCACAAGAAATTTCCTAGCAACCTGAAATCTGAGTCTCTTCCTTGACTTACAAAAAGGTGGCAGTAACCTGGTTAAAGATGGATAACCTGGGAGAACAGGCTGAGCCCTTCTCATGCTCCTTTTTGCCTTTCCTGCAGTTAAAATACCAACCAGGAGGACATACATCGACCCTGACACCTGTGAAGACCCCATGCAGGCCGTGCACCTCTTTGCCAAGGAGCTGGATAACGCTAGTATTAAAATTGAGAGGATCATTGGGACAGGCAAGTTCCTTGCTGCATCTCGCAGGGCATCTCCTCATCCTCTGGCACCATGGACTTCGCTCTCATAGATGCTTGCAGCGGGGAGAGGGGAGTGTGGTGTTCAGGAGCTTCATTTTGCATTCCCATTTGTTTTTCCGAGGCACTAAGCACAGAAAGGCAGTTTGGACCAGAAAGCATCAGCAATTATCTGCATCTGGGCACTCTGACAGCAGCATGAGAACTATTTATAAATACGTGAATCTAATGATTTATTGATTTTCATCAACTTTGCTGCCTGAAACTTAAAAGCAAATTAAAATCCCCTCACTGGGCCCTTGAGCCTTCCTCGCTAATGTGAGCCGGAGCACGGGAAACATGATGATTCTTTGTCGGTTCTTTTCCCAAAGACAAATTCAGCTGCAGAAAAAGAGGTGGAGGAAGGGAAGAGGGGAGGGCTTTGCCCGCCAGCTTAAAGGACAGGGTTGAAGGGAGGAGGACACTGAGGAGAAGAGGAGGTTGTCTTTGTAGCTGCTGTGTGGAATCCCACATCTCTTTCAGAAGCAAATTGGTGTTTAAAAGATCAAGGAAGAAAATTAGTCAGAAAGACATTAAAATGGGAGGAATTTGGGGGTGCATTTGTCTTGCAAGTACCTGGCTTTTACGTCAGTAAAGCTTTTCTTAGCTACACGTTTTGCTGTAAAGCCTTTTAAGTTATGAATTCTGTTATGTTAAGAATTTGTTACGAATAGCTCCAGTTGTCAAGTGCATGGCTGTGCAGAGTGGGATGTTCTGCCTCATAGAACCATCATAGAATCATGGAATGGTTTGGGTTGAAGGGATCTTAAAGCTCCTCCAGTTCCAACCCCTGCCATGGGCAGGGACACCTTCCACTGGAGCAGTTGCTCCAACCCCTGTGTCCAACCTGGCTTTGAGCACTGCAGGGATGGGGCAGCCACAGCTTCTCTGGGCAATGCCAGCGCCTCAGCACCCTCACAGGGAAGAACTTCTGCCTCAAAGCTCATCTCCATCTCCCCTCTGGCAGTTAAAGCCATTCCCTTTGGCCTTCACTGCATCCCTTGTCTAAAGCCCCTCTTCAAAGACCACAGGGACCCTCCTTGCCCTGCAATGCTCCATTCCCTTCATATGTGCTGAGCCAGGAAGCAGGATAGTCCAGTCCCAAGGAGCATGAGCTCAGTGGCTGGGGGTTATTCCTCTTCTCATAGGGTAAACCACAACATGCACTTGAGCAGAGGTGGAGAGAATGGCTTAAAGGTGTAGGAAGAGGAAGAAGAGACTGCATTGCATTATCACAGGGTTTTAGTATCACATGCTGATGGTAAACTTGTGTGAAGGGTTGTGTGTTCAGCAAAGGTGGGGGAAGATGTTAAAATGGGCTCTGTGGGGGAAACTCGCAGCCACGCAGAGCTTTGGGTGTTTGAGTTTATGGATTGGCAAATCCCCTGATGAACAATGTGGAAGTCTTGCTTGTCTACACAGCAAGACACATCACTCGTGCTACAGGAATGCATTTTATGCTTCCAACGAAAGAGGAAATGTTCCCTAAAGGGAGCTGGCTTCCAAGAGGGGGACTGCTGCCCTTTGCTTTGTGGCAGGTATATGTATAAGCTGTCTTTATAATGCATTGCAACAGCTCAGTCAAACATCACTCTTACACAATGCTACCAAGAGAGAAAGCTGTGAAGTTAATGAGGAGGTTGCTCCTTCTTTCATGGCCTGGAAATGGCCGAGGGAAGTGTGACAGCGCATGATGGAGTGGTGTGAACGTGATTGCAGGGGCAGGCGCGTGCTGGTGGCCAGGGACATAGTACCATGGATGCTGTTAACCCATCTCTCTGCTGCGCAGGGGAGTATGGAGAGGTCTGCCGAGGGTGCCTGAAGCTGCCCAGCAAGCGGGAGCTGCCGGTGGCCATCCAGACCCTGCGGGCAGGCTGCTCGGAGAAGCAGCAGCGTTCCTTCCTGGCAGAGGCATGCACCATGGGCCAGTTCGATCACTCCAACGTCATCCGCCTGGAGGGGGTCATCACCAGAGGTAAGGGGGCACATGGGCTGTGTGACACAGGCTGCTGGGCAGGCAGTGTGCTGAAGCTGTCACCTTGGAGCGGTGACCCAGTGCGGTACTGTTGGCTCTAGAAATGAGAGGTTTTCCTCCTGTATTCGCTGGTTTAGCATTCTGCTGATTAATAAAATGCTCATAGCTAGATTAATACATCCAAGGAGTGGGACTGGCTTAAGAGCAAAAACTGTGCACTCTTAATAAAAGCAAATTGAAGTGAGGCTCTGTCAGTAAAACAGATGGCTCTGCTCCCGGCTCTTGTACACGCTGGACTACTCTGCGGATGCTGTAGTTAAATGGATATCCATGTAAATCCAAAGAAACGTGAGCAGCTGTGCTGATTTTAACTGACCTTTTTATTAGGAGGTATTTCTGTTCTGAGCCATGGGCTGAGCTGGTTGCTTTTGCTTTCACTGAGTTGTACTGTCCTCCTCTGTGATGGGGTTTAGTGTCCTGGTAAAAGGAGCATCTCGTGGGATCCCAGCTGGAAGAGACGGGAAAACCTCGGGCCCACTGCTCATTGAAAACTGTCTTAAGATGAAGTCCTTGTCTTCCTTAACATCCGGGCAGCCCAGGCTGACCGTGCTGGACAGGTTTCTAGCACGGCAGTGTCAGCACTGCCTAAGCCATGGGCCGGACTCACGCAGTGCTCCTTGTCTGTCCATGCAGGGAGCACCATGATGATAGTGATGGAGTACATGGGGAATGGTGTGCTGGACTCTTTTCTCAGGGTGAGTGCTGTGGGAGCTGCTGGTAGCTGTGTCTGCCCCCCTCCCTCCCAGGCTCTGCTGGGGAGGCCCCTTGGTTTGGGCATTGCTCACCTTTGGCGTTTCCTCCTCTCATCCTACAGAAACATGAGGGGCAGTTCACGGCCACCCAGCTGGTTTGCATGCTGCAGGGGATTGCCTCTGGCATGAAGTACCTGGCAGAGATGGGTTACATCCATAAGAACCTGGCTGCCCACAAAGTCCTCGTGAACAGCAGCCTGGCTTGCAAAATAACTGGTTTCAGACGGCCACAGGAGGATAAGATGGAGACCATCTTCTCCACTATGGTAAGCTGCGTTTCCAGGCTCGGTCGTCAGTGTTCCCTGAAGGCAAAACGCTGTCAGAACAGCTGCAGAGGTGGATCTCCCTGGTTGTTATACATGGCTATGGCCAGGAGTGCTTGGACAGAGGACAGAGGGCTTTGCAGCCTGCTCTGAATGCTGAATAAGGATCAAACCCAAAGCCAGCCGGCTTCCACGGGTGGAGTTAATAAAACATGCAGCAATTCCACTCCAGAATGGGTATCTTTCCTAGGCTCCCATTTCCTTCCTCGTGCAGGAATGCTGGCTCTGCATCTTAGCAGCTTCTAAGCTAGAAAATGAAAGCATTTAGCCCTGAACTGCATGGATCTGCCCAGCTCTGCTCTTCCCATCCTCTGGCCACAGCCCTGCTGCATGTCTGCTTGAGCGGGCAGAGGCAGGGGGTGGCTGGAGGCAGCCTCAGGGTCCCTCCTGTCCGTTTCATCACTTGGAATGAAATTCATGGCTTTCAATTAAGAATCCAAGTCCTGCTTGATTCACACTTGTGCCAGGCAGTGCTGCTGCTGAGTGAGCCCCCGGGCATGGAGCTGGGCAGGCACCCCATGGACCCCCCCAACATGCAGCCCCTCGCTGGAGCCAGATCTCCCTCCCTGCTTCTTTCACACCCCTCTTCTGAGGGTGCATCAATGCATTTTGCACTGCAGAGCAATCGGATGTGTTTCAGTTGGTACCAGCTGGGCTCTGCATTAACCAGGCATTAACAGAGGAAAGAGCATCAATTCCTTGATCAAATGAGCACTTATTGCTTGCAGGGAGCATTTGGCAGCACCAAGGAGGCAGCAGCTCATGCGTGCTGGGTATGGAGCTGAGCGAGGGCAAAGGAGAGCTCAGCAGAGCCCTGGTTTCTCCCACCACAGTGCAGCAGGGCTGTGGCTTTGGGTCAAGGTCTCCCTGCTGTTAACTACAATTGGCTGTGGTCTGTGACCTGCTTCCAGTAGTGCAACCAAAGGGCTCTGCAGACAGCGAGACAGGGATTGCAAACCCCAGGAGAGCAAACCAGGGTGGAGGGAGTGTGTGTTTGTACAGCACTGAAGCCGTTTTCATTAAATATTAAGGTATAAAATGCCATCAGCTCTTCGCAGAGACATTCTCCTCTCCCATTAATATTTCAGGACTTGCATGCAGTGGCGTGGCTGTTTTCAAACAAACTGAGGCTAAAGTTTTCTGTTAGTACTGAACCTACACATGGCGCATGGGCTGCTCCGTGTCTGCCCTGTGATGCTGCGCAGGGAGTGATGAAGAGCTGCCTGTGGATGAGCTACATCCTGCTCATCGTTTCTCCCCCTCTCCCCATGCAGCGTGGGAAGAGCCTGGTGCTGTGGTCAGCCCCCGAAGCCATCCAGTATCACCACTTCAGTCCGGCCAGCGACGTGTGGAGCTTCGGCATCGTCATGTGGGAGGTCATGTCCTATGGCGAGAGACCCTACTGGGACATGTCCAACCAGGACGTGAGTGCCTGCGGGGTAGATGATGGTGTTGCCATTGCTGATGGTGTGCAGGTGGTTCCATGGGGTGTGGAGGAGCTGCTGCTGCTGCTGCTCTGAGGTGGGGTATGTGTGCCCCAGGGGGTTGCCTTTGCTCTGGTCCCATCTCCTCACCTCCTGCTCCCTTGTGCACTGCAGGTGATGAAGGCTGTGGAGGATGGGTTCCGCCTGCCTGCCCCGGTGAACTGCCAGCCCCCCTTGCACCAGCTCATGCTCGACTGCTGGCAGAAGGACCGGAGCCAGAGACCCAAGTTCTCACACATCCACAACATCCTCAGCAAGCTGGTGCAGAGCCCGGAGCCCCCAAAGTGCCCCAGCTCCACGTGCACCAGGTGAGCACCCTCTTGCTTTGCTGCCTTCTCCTTTGCCTACCAGGTCCCACCTCAGGTGTGCCATGTCCTCCATCCTCACCACCCTGTTCTGTTGGCAGGTCCCACAGCACATCCATCCCCCTCACCGAGCGAACCTTCTCAGCCTTCCCCTCTTTCAGCTCCGTAGGCGAGTGGCTGGAAGCGATAGAAATGGGCAGGTACAAAGACAACTTCACTGCTGCGGGCTACTGCTACCTGGAATCGGTGGCCAGGATGACAGCCCAGTAAGTGGTCTGGTTTCCTGTCTCTAACCTTGTTGCTGGGTGCAGTGTGTGTGAGCTCTGCTTTGCAGTTAGGCATCACTAAACAAGAGGACAGGTCTTCCAAAACCTGTCTTCAAGAGCTCACTGGTGGGGGTTGGCTGCATGTGTTGTGCGTCTCAGTTGCTGTTGCCTTTCCCTTCCTGAAAGCAGAGTTGGATGTAATGCAGTTTACTGATTCTGTGTTATGTGGACCGCACAGGGTGCCAGGGTTGGGAGCTCTCTCATGCATGGTGTGCTGCAGGCTTGTGTTATCCCTGCATCCCGGGAACAACAGGCTGGGGCTTTCTTACCGTGGCAAGTCTGAAACCTGCACTGCCCTTGCGTGGGAGCTGTTGGTGTTGGAGCATTTCAGAGCTGAGGCTTGTTTTCCACGGCTGCAGGGACATCCTCAGCCTGGGCATCACGCTGGCGGAGCACCAGAGCACCATCCTGAGCGGGATCCAGACCCTGCGGGCGCAGGTGATCCAGATGCACGGCCGAGGCGTGCAGGTGTGAAGCGGAGCCCCGCTGCGGTGCAGAGCACTGACCCGGGAGCAGGCAGCTGCCCGGCCCCACACCGGACCAGAGGTGGGATGTAGGGATCACTGAGCTGCTGCCAGACCAGCGTGGCAAGAGCGCAGGGCGTCAGGAAGCCAAGGATTCCCGGGATGCGTGCCTCGGTGGACGTGGCTCTCCCTAGCACTGTTGTGTGCGATGAGTCAAACTGATGATGCCGTTTCCTATGGTGATTGGGTTAACAGGGTGGATGGACGTTTGTGCGCTGTCTTAATCCAGAGCTGACAGCGTTGTCGTACCTGGCATGCTGCTGGTGAGATCCATGGGTATTTTTATACAAGCTGACGTGTTCAGGCAACCCCACAAGGAGCTTTTTATTGCTTTTATTTTCGGAGCACAGCTCCCACCCAGCGCCCAACTTCTGGAAGGTGACTTTCCCCATCTGCTATGCTAAAGGCAACTCTTTCCCAGCCACCTCCCTTCTGCTCTGAGTTACTTCCCTGTGAATTGATGCCACAGTGGGTGACCAAAACCAAAATACTCTCCACTGAAGTGCAGAGCAAATGGTGCTGAGTGTTTCTGAGGCTCTCTTGACAAGACAATTTCAGGGGAAGCAATGAAAAGCTTTGATGAAGAGAGCCATGATCAAGAGAGGTCAAACAGTGGAGCCCTTGGGCTGCCCTGCTGATGCTCTCAGCCTTTTGTGCGGGTCCAGTGCCCCTGGAGCCCAGCAGTGGGGTGGGAACTCACAGACCAGAGCAGCAGCGGGGAGCGCGCCTGCTGTGTTATGGATAGCACTAATTCAACCCACAGCAGCAGCAGGAGCATCCCAGTTCAGCCAGAAACAGGATGGAAAGCCAGGAACTGGTTTGGGGTCAGAAAGACATCAGGCAAAGATGTGCTTTTGGGGGGGATGCTGCCCATGTCCTCACTGCAGTGTGCCCCTGGCCACTGGAAGGGATACCTTAGCTGTGGTGAGTGCTCTTCCCTTCCTCCTCCAGTTGCCCCATGCCTGGAGCAGGGAATTCCTGGCTCTGCTGTGTGTGTTTTCCAACCTCACATTAATGGCTGGGCAGAGGTCCACGGCCGAGGGCTGCAGTGCCAGCACTCCCCACAGCACTCATAGTGGGTTGCACCCCAGGTCCCTGGATGTCCCTCTGTTTGCTGGAGGGACCACGCACCCCAGCTGGGCAGAACTGATCCTTGGATCCGTGGAATCCTGCTGTGCAATCCAGGCAAGCCAGGGCACATCAGCACTTTATTTGTTGCAGCGGGAGCGCAGTACTGCCTGCCTTACTCGCTGGCAGTTCCCACTGCTGCAGGCCTGATCACTGACGGAAGACGTAAATAGCATCTACTTAATAATACAAGTTTCCTTGAAGTTAGTTAATTAAATGGGTCTTTGCAGCCTTGTACGGAGTTTTGTAGGCCTTTTATTGCCATCTGTAAGTATTGCAAGTGAATTATTGATGATGAAAGGCAAAGATTTACAAAGGGAATGGATGCTGTGGGAGATGCTCACAGCGCGGCTGGAAATCTGTTGGAGTCGAATCCTCCAATTAGCCTGCTCTGAGAGGACAAGGAGCTAAATGATGGTGAGAGAAAGGCTTTAAGCGTTGGCACAGGCATCTTTGTTCCCTCCTGGTCAAGCAGAACAGCATGACCATAGGCACTGGTGGCAGCAGTGAACAAGCTCTCTCCTTCCTTCCCCCTCTGCACTTTAAGCAATGTTCCCCAGTGTCGCTTGGTTGGTTTTACAGCAGAAATCACTTGTCTTTCAGTGTGGCCCTTGCCCGGTCTGGTTGGTCACTCTCCATCCTGCTGTTCCACACCCAGAAGAGTAATAATGGTGAACCGAAACCTTCATTTGGTAGAAATGCCAGATCCCAAGGATCAAGTGCAATTTGTATGCTCTTTATGTTTACATTTTATCAATAGAGGAAGTCTATTATAGTTCTCGAGGCAGGGAGCTGAACCAACTTGATTCCAGATCCTCATCCCATTTCCCTGCTCTGGTTCTTGTCCATTGGGTTTTCTCTCCTGTGCCGGGATGTAGGGAGCCGTGCTGGGAGGTCATTGCTTGTGCCATGAAAGCTCCATGCAGCTGCTTTCAGGAAGGTGCAGGGAAGCCCAGGCCCTTGTGACAAGGTGACAGAGTGCTCAGGGTCTGCGAAATGGACTTATCCGGACTCCTGGCTCTTAGTCCCTCGGGAAGCTGCTGTGGCCATGCAGGCAGGGGTCCCTGCTCTCCCAGGGGAGCTGAGCTCCGCATGGCGCTGGCAGCCCCACAGCTTCCCAGGCCATTTGCTTGTGTAGAGTCATGCAATAGTTTGGGTTGGAAAGGACCTCAGGATCACTCCATTCCACCCCCCCCATGTGGTTGTACAATGCTAGAATAGTGCAAGTAGATCTGAGACCATCTTTCAATCATTTCTTTAGCGTTTCCCCACTGAATTAGGCTCCCTCCATTCCCCAGCACAATCAGACCTGAAGGTGTAATTTCTTTGTCTGTGTCTCTCTGGCTGTTCCCAAAAGGCATTCAGTGTTTAATTACTTTTCTGACTTATTCTGCTGGGAGCCTTGGATGTGGTGTTTCAGGAAACTGGGTCTGTGGATGGGACCGTGCTCTAACTCAGCAGAAACAAGAGGTGTTTGCTTTGCTGGCCTCTCCTGTAAGGAAGAAAAGGAAAAGCACATAATGGAAGTCTGCTTTCTAGCCTAGCTTGTAGCAATAAATGCTTTTAATTGAGCTCTTTATCAGCACTGGAGGTAATAAAATGAGCAGATTAAGCTGTAGATTGTTATGATTTTAGAATTAACTTGCAGCCTCCCAGCACCTCTCTTTAGGGAAGCATTCAATGCCTTATAATTAAATTAATTAGCAGCACTGTTTTGAAGCTCTTTGACCGAGGGAAATGCCTCAGAATGAGTTTGGTCTCTTTGGTCATCCAGCCTCTGAGATGGCACAAGGCTCCTTCCTCCTCCCCTGGTGTGGGGAACCCCTCATGACATCGGTGCTAGTAAGGGCTCAGGGCAGGCTGACCACTCTCTCCTGAGGCAGCAGCATTAGCGTTAATGGGCTTGTTAGGGAAGAAAAGAGAGCAATGAGTGTTCTGTGATCCGTGGGCTTTGCTGGAGCTGACAAATACAGTTACATGAGGATACGATTTTAGATGCTCAGGCAGAGTGGGGGCCAGGTGTGAATTAGAGGAGCAGAGCAATCGTGTGTCTAAGCTCCTGTGTACAGGACCGTCGGCTGTTCTTGCACAGTGGGTGTGCACTGGAAAGCAATCCTGATCCCAACAATGTCCCATTGGCTGTTGGTGCCTTGGATTTGGAGCAGGACGCAGTTCCCATCGTTGGAAGAGCAGTGCAGCAGCATTGCTGCCAGCAGCCTAAAGGCTGGGTGCTTTTGGAGGGGCAGCAACACGGACCTCACTTTGGCCAAGGGCCTGCAGGGACAGGACAGGGGAATGGCTTTAACTGCCAGAGGGGAGACTGAGATGAGCTCTTGG
>JANRGW010036781.1:27518-42492 GCA_024733675.1 Psilopsiagon aymara | reverse complement strand
TTGGACACAGGGGCTTGGAGCAACTGCTCCAGTGGAAGGTGTCCCTGCCCATGGCAGGGGTTGGAACTGGATGAGCTCTAAGGTCCCTTCCAGCCCAAACTGTTGATTCTAGGACATTAATGTTCTTTAGCTATCACTGCCAGACAAATGTGACATGAGGGTCATGAAAGGGACCAGTGAGCAGAATAGAGAATATGTTTTTCCATATACACAGTTGTAGCCTTCGTATCAGTACTTTTTTGCAAAGACATAAAGAAACTGGGAATGAAACAGACACGAAACATGCTCTTTGAAATCTCTCCTTTCTTCAACAGGCCTGAACATGGAACTTGAAGATATAGCAAAGATAAAGAGTAAGATTGCTTTTTGTGTCCTTAAACTGTCCTTAAACTGTTGCAACAGTTTCAGAAAGCAAATGACTGTAAATCAGGTTCCTGTAGCATTTCTGCAGACATTGCTTGTAACTGAGTAATCCATGGAAGTTTAAGTTGTCTCTTTTTTCCTGAGCCCTCTGTGGAATGTTTAATTATAGTATCTTCCCAAGAGGATGAGTGATGTAGCAGATGAATGTGTTGCTTCCCTTTTTGCTAGAAGTTCCCTTGATTTCTGATGTTGGTGTGCTGCACTTGCATTAGTTGCAAGAGAATGATGCTACTTAAGTTAATAGTGAGAGCTTCACCTGTCTCATGCTTGCAAAGCTTTTCTAAGAACAGCTTTCTCCATCTATAGAGAAGAGTTTAGTGTTTATCTGACAACTTAAGCTTATCTAAGAATTGAGGTCATGGGAGTTCTTAAATACGGCTGTTTAGAGGTGAGACCAAGGAAAGTGGTTTTGATTTGTTTACAGAATCAAGCAGCTGGGCTGCTGCCTTTGATAACAGCCTTAGTAATAAAGCACATTTGAAAAAGCAGCTTGGATTTGTCCCAAAAATGAGTTTTTGTGAATTCCAACTTTTTTTTTCCCTTTTGATTCTCTTAAAGAAATTCTTCTTCAGCTTGAAAGTGCCATTGATGCAGTGGAGCTGCCACCAAATGGTAGTGGAGTCACCAAAGAGGGAAGGTAAATTTCTTCTTGTGAATATATCTATATGTTGAAAGTGCAGCAGGTTCTAGACCCTGTGAAACTGGGTCAGCCGTTGGCATAGACAGCACTATTCCAGTTTCTGGGAATAGTATTTCTTCAAGGCTCTGTGTTTCCTGAAATCCCCTTCCTGTTATAATCCTTATTTCTGGTGGAACTCCCTGTTTCAAGAGTGGAGAATCCAATGCTGTGTGTATGGCTGTCATGTATCCTGAGCTGGAAAAAACTCCTCACTGGCCTTCTTTCGACTTTGCATCACAATTTAAACAGAGGTCCCAATGCTGCAGTGGTTTGGTTTGAGGTACCTCAGAGCTCTGTGAATCTATTTCTAAACTAAAGCACGTTGTACGTTGTAAAAGAAGTAATGAAATAGTGTGAGATCTGTTTCTAAATGAATGTGTGTTATAGAGAAGTCACAGAAGGTGTGCAGGATGTGGTCAGCGTGCTTTCTGTTGCATCAATATTGCCTGCTGTTTATAACCAGATACTTCTTTTTTCCTGTGAATTCTTTCTCATGGAGATAAGAACATGTTTTGCTATTAGATGGTGAAATTGTTGTCATTAGAGTTACAGTGTTTTCCCATTTGTGCTTTTTCTTTGTGCTTTGCAGCTACATCTTTGATCTGTTTGCCAAGGCCCAAATAACATTCCAGACTAAGTCCTCACTCCTTGATTCACTGGAGCAGATTTTGCAGTATCTTTCAGGCCGTAAGTGTGAATTTGGTAGTTGTTTCACTCAGACTTTTTTCTGGAATGCAAGTGAGTGGAATTCTGCGTTGTTTGGGCAGAGGAGGAGAAAGGCTTCTTCAAGATGTAAATGATAAAGCTTTTAAAAGCTAAAACCTGACCCTCAGGACCTGTGTCTCTTCATTAAGACTTGCTGCAAGGTCAGATTCTCATCATCAGTGTATTTTGCATGTTCTTCTAAGCACCCCTCTGTAGTCACTGGTTTACTTGTGCTAGAAGCTCGGAAGTGATTGTGAAGGGCTGTTTATAGCGATGGCAAATGCTAGTTTTGGCTCTCTGTAAGTAGTCAGTTTTCTGTTCTACTTCAATGAGTCTAATGTTGGTTGTGTGAGCTATTGGAAAAGTAACAAAACAGTTTAAATGTGCTTATCTCTGTTTTCTTGAGCTGCTTTCCAGTTTCAATGTAGGAGAGTCTTAAGTTTATGTAATTGTCTGGGTGACAGCTTCCCAATGTATCAGGCATGAAGCTGCCTTTGGAATGCCAATTTTATCATTCCTCATTGAATAATGATGGAAAACTTGGAAGAATTTATTTGTTTCAGATTATATGTGCAAGTCATTGTATTCAGCATTGTGCTGCTCAGATGAGAGGTGGATGTATACAAATGGATGTCGGTCTGTGTTGTAAAAGTAATTGTGTTATTCTCTCTAGGCCCTGGGATATTTGTCAATACATCTGGATTGCATAAAGTCTCAGATATTATCCAGGTAAATCATTAATGCTTCTTCTGTATGCACCTGAAGGATGGAAGAATTGGTTTTAAAAGTATGGAAAGACACTAGATCCATTTTGGTTTTGACTGAAAATATGCTTGTGCCGTGATGGGAGACTGGGGGGGTTTTGAGGACAAAGCTGCTGCTTAGTGAGATGTTCTGCTTTGGTTTTATCCAGGTTTGACAGTTCTGATGTCCCTTTTGGAGATGCTCTATTTAAATTTGTCTGGTTTTAGCCTCCACAAGGTGGAGCTGGGATGTGGAGTTGTTCACTTCCTCGCAGCAATGTTTGGGAATATGAGACATCATGAAATAGTAGGACTGGCCAAAGGAAAAAAAAACCAAACAAAATACAATTTAAATGTCTTTTACTCATTTAATTATTAAATAAGGAGTCTGTAAAACAATAATCTTTAGTGCCACAGGAACTAATGGCCACTTGTGGGTGTCCTCGTGGTGCCGCCGGTCCTCTCCCTGGTATGCTTTTGCAAAACATTGATTGTGGAAACGCTTGGGCCCCATTAAATTAGAAGGTAGAGTGGGCCAGTGGCCTGAAATTCCCTCTGAAGCTGACTAAAGCTCTAAGATTCTTGAGTGAGCCTCAGAAAGGCAGTGAAGTTTGGACAGCTGAAAGTCCAAACGAAAGAGCATCTCAGCCATAGTGTCGCAGACTGGAAATTTGCTGGGATTAAATGCACTATTTCCAGAATCTACTTATTACAGAGCATCATCTTGGCCTCAGTTACTGGGTATCAGATTGAATTAGACCTTTTCCTGATGTTTAATGGGCCCTTCCCAAATACCTGTGGGTGTTTTTTGGATCGAAAAGATCTCTTTCCCCCACATCTTTAGTAAGGGGGTGATAATAAGGGTGACATTTTAATGTGTGTTAAGAATTGCTTTTCTGTCTTTGATTATTTCCTTTTTAACTCAAAATTATAATTCAGCCACTGATGCAAGAAATTCCATGGCATTAAAGTCTGGAATTTCTATAAAATAAAGTCTGCCTTGGCTGGCAGTGCTCAGTCTCTTTGTAGAGTGCTCTGATTTCATTCTACTCGCTGGTAGCCTGCCTAATAGATCAGCTGCCAGCCTCTGTCAGAGATCCCTGATGACATAGATGTTTCTTCTGGAATACGTGCTGCTTGCAAATGTAATCTATGCTTGTAGGAAGCACTGAAATGTCAAAAGGTGAAAACCAGTGGATACACAGGCAGGAGGAGAGTAAAATCTGTTTAAGAGCAAGAATGAGGAAGAACATACCAATTCGCTTCATCCGAAGAGCTTCCAGCTCTGCATTTGGCAGCAGCAAATGAGCTCTTTCTTTCCTTCCTCAATATTCTTGCTCATTTCAGTTGTTCAGTATTAATTCTTTTTCATCTAGGATATACTTGCTGTCTTAGCTTGGTTGTGAATCTTTGTCTAGAATTGGATAGGAAAGGATAATCTTTATAATTTGGTTGCATGCCAAGACTTACTAATGGAAACAAGCTGGTAATAAATTAATACTTATTTCTTTCTTTAGAAGAACCTTTATTCAGATATCCTCGCATGCCCTCTCTCTGGCTATTTGTCAGACATTAATATTGTAACAGGAATTGTACGTGTGGTTTGATGGGTGGAGAACATCTTTCTTACTGCACCCGGCGGATATTCTTCTGAGCTCGGTTAATTCCCTGAAAAGGAAAAAGAAGTCTGAAGAACTTTTGTTTAGGAACATCATCAGAAGTTATAAATATTTGAGAGCCGCAGCTGGTTTTGTTGAAGTGCCTCTGGAATGCCATGCTTGTGAAAGAGCATCACCCTTAATCATAAGGCGTCACGTACAAGAAAGGGCAAGAAGCGAAACTCCGTGAGGAGTCGATAGAAGCTTTTAATTTAATAGCTGAGTAGCTAGATATGATCATAATTTTGTTTATTTTCTAAGGAGAGTGTTATTGTTTCAGTGTGTCATGCCTGAAACTTTAAGGGTATTGAGAAAGTTCTTTTACAGTCAGGTATGACTGATCTCATGAATGTGTAGTTCGTGTTTAACCACAGCCAGAAGTCAGAAAGTGCATGAATAATGTCATTTGTGTAGTCTGAATCTATTTAGATACTGGCTTGTATATGTTGGAACGATAAGAAAGCCATGTGGTTAGCAGGAGTTGCTTGTAAAGATATATTCATGCAAGATTCTCTGTCCTTATTTAATAAAAGGAGCAAGGAGATCTATTTGAGGTTATTCCAGTTGTAACCTTTATGGAGATGCTTCTCGGTGCAAAGCTGTGTTAGGGGTTTTGATGGAAACAGTTATTTAATCTTTCCATTTGCTTCCATCCATTTCCCAGACTGTATTCAACATCGATCCGCCAGAAGGTGCAACAGATTTCAGGATACATGAGTCGATATCTAAATATTACAAGGTATGGGATGCTTTGAGTTCTACATCCTACCTTTCTGGCATTTCATGCCTGTGCTTAGTGCATCCAAGGCTATCTGTGTGCTTAGCTGAGATTCCAAGGAAAAAGGGGAGCTTCTTTTTAGAGAAACTCTAAAATGAAACTGTGGGGAACTGCAGCAAATGTGAACCGCTGAAAACTTTGATACTGTGTGTTATGCAAGAGTTGGTGTGTTCTTCCAATAGCCTCTTCTCTTTAGCCTATTACCAAGTGTGTGCAGCAGAGCCGCTGAACCTCCCCCAGTCCTTTAAATTAGTTTCGAGTTTGAGACCTATAGCCTATGATATAATGAACTTCAGGAAAAGATCTGGTTTAGGTAAATGGCAACTTTCCTGTTAAGTCCAAGACACTATTTCTGTTGCCAAATGAAGCAAGTCTTTATAACACACCTGTGCATTTTTTTTCTGGGTGTTTTATTCTGGTGGCCAGTACCCAAATAACTGGATTCTTTGCGTAGGGCAGCCCCTGAAAAGCTGCTTCCATAACTGACTCCAAATGGCTGGTTGAGTAGTGATGTATTTCTTTGCTTTGTGTTAGATATGTTATGAAAGATGGGAAACAAAATAGGAAAGGCAGGCAGAAAGTAAAACAGCCTTAGTAACACTATGTAAACAACGCTATTTATGTTACTATTAACATGGGCAAGCTTTTCTGAGGGATGAAGCGCTGGTTCGTTTGTATTGCCACGTCCAGAAATGCTTCTGTTCTATTGCTTCAGGTCCATGTTCATTTGGATGACAGTAATCAGAAGATGAAACAAAGGGCAGATGTCTGGAATTCATCATCTACAAGAAAAGGTATGGGACTCTGGTCTTGGGGAGGCTCATGCAAAAGCTGGGTTGTGAACTACCCAGCTGCTCCTTTCTGATTCAAATAAAAGTGAACGATTGAAGGCATCCGAATCTTCATTACTTCACATCTGTGAACAGGGAGGTCCTCACTGTGGGATTCTGAGTGAGGCACCACTTGTGTTATCTTAAATGTTAAATATGACTGAGAAATAAAGAGCTGAACAATAAGTCAGCGAAGGCACACTCCAGATTCGTCTATATGTAAAAGAGGAATTGAAAACCCAAATAGCGCAGTAGTGTTCCTACTCATAGAGCTGGAGAGTCTTAACCGCATGATTAGTACACCTTGTTGCCATGGTCCAAGTTAAAACCATCTGTAAATGTGGGATTGGGAGAGATTTTGGTTTTTCCTTCACCTTGTTAGCAGAGAACCAGTGGGTGGTTTGGGTGTAGGGTCTTTTTGGTCATATTCTGTAAGATGCGGAGACTTAGAGTGTTAATGTTGCCCCAGAGCTCTCTTTCTCAAAGCAGGGTAGGTTTTTAAGGCTTTGGGACTGTACAATTGCAGTGTTTTAGGGTTGATTGAGGGTGTTCCTCTGCTGTTTTATGTTTCCAAGCACAGTTTCTAGGGCAGTTATTCCAGTGAAAGAAAATTGTCTCCATTATGGAACAGTTGCTTGGATTGGAATAGAGAAAATCTTCAGACCAGCCCAAGAATGGGAAATCCCCTTTCAGGATTGACGCTGAGGTTTATGGAATGTTCTGTTATTGTCATACTAGCTAAATTTGCCTGTGCAGCTTTGATATGGTCAACACAGCCTCAGTGTTGCTAAGGCGGTAATTACCTTTATCTCATAAATAGCGGAGGAGTTATAATTGGTTGGCTCATTCTGAAAGCTCTGTAATGAAGACTCATGTGATGAGCCAGAGAAATAATGCTTCAGAACATGAATTCTTAGCCAGAAAAATGCCGTGCTGGGTAATACCCTGAGGGCACTGTTAACCTCCTCTGAGATATGATCTCTTTTTGAGCAACTCCCTAAGTTCTTCAGAGCATGTTGTCACTTCTTGATAGTTTCAGTCTCCATTATACTTCCAGTCCTACTTGTTCAACTGAGATTTGTCCCTCTCCTTGTCTCTGTCCTCCCATCTATTTTGTTCCTGTGCTCTGCGGAACTTAGTATCTGGGGCTACCTCAATATCACTGTGCTTCAAAACAACGTGTTTAGAAGAAAAACTTGGCTTCTGAATCAAAGGCTTATCCTAAGGCTCCTGTAGGGCAGCGCTGAGCTTGGCTTTGTTTGGCTCCAAGATTCTTTCTTTCTGATGCTTTTTGAATGAATACAGTTGAGTGGAAAACAAGACACTTTCTGATTAGAGAAGATAGATGCAGGTCCCTTTCCTTAAGCCTTTTTAGAAGAATGCTCTCCAAGGATCTTTGTAATTACCTTGTCTCATAACTATCTACTTAATTACTCGGTTAAATGCTCTTGAGAGTGTAAATATTTGGTTCACGGAAGGCCTTAAGGACAAAAAGATCACTTTGTGAAGAATGAATTTATATGAATTTAGTGGGTTGGCACTTAATGTCCCCCGAAGTGTCCCCACAAAGATCTGTTCTGTTTCTGGACAGATGTGTGCTGCTTGGCACTCTGCCAATGTTGTTTTCATGAGATATTGCTCAATTGGAGTTTGGAGTTACAGCAACAATTCAAAGTAGGTTTTGTTAAACGTGCAGAAGGCTGATAGTAACACTTTGGGTTTATTGCATGATTTGGAGGCTTTATACACAAACCCAGTACAAAGCAGTCACAGGATTCTTTGGTGGTTTACTTAGACACATACCAATGTATTCCCTTTTCAAATAAAACCAGTATTTGGAAGTGCTCATGCAACAGACATATGTTGAGGCTTGCACTATATGCAAACCTAGCGGAGGCCAGACCAGACTGAGCAAGTCTACAGATCCCTGTAGAGGCAGAGCAGATTGTATGGAAATCATGCAAGCCTTTTAAGAATGGCTGTTTCCAAAGGGCTTTGTGGGGATTACTCACTCCAGCATCATTCTCTACAAGTGCTGAATTTTCCTAGGCTCCTGGCATAAGCTACTTAGCTGCTGTGTGTAGCCACTGGCCTGTTCATCCACAGATCCTAACTGTAACTTGCACCAGTTCTGAGTGTGAATTAAAGATGCAGCTTCTGCCAAAGTTTGGAAGGTGATTTTTCTAGAATCTAGACACCATCTGGATGGATTTGCCCACATGAGATGGAAAGATAAAACTTTAGCTAAAGATAAGTGTTCTCTTGTAATTCTAAGCAGTGACTCACTGGGCACATGTTAGTGGGGATTTCCTGAAACTGCCAGCTCCTTTTGGAAAGCCACTCTGGTAATGAAGTGTAGGCATATAAAAGACATGTACATGATGCATATATATATCTTTTTACTGAAACTAATTGTATGAAACAGAATCAGAACCAAAAGCTGCTGTTTTATTTGTCTGATCTTGTTGTCGGCGTAGGTGATTGTTGCATTGATTGTCTCAGTTTTCAGCAAGATCAGTGGTATGACTATCAGCTGAGCAATGAAAGAGGCTGGTGTGAGATCTCCATTTTTCTTTGTCATCTCTGATGATCATTTATAACATGGCAGAGTGTGTGGCACATCTATATCCATTCCACATGAAAGATTTGAGCAGAGGTTGAATGGTTTGGAAGTTGACTATGGAGAAAATAGAATGTTTAGGTGAAAGGTTTATTGCTGTTGTAAATTCCCAATGGGGAAGAGATTCTTCTCTTTTCAAGCAAGAGCAGGAGTAGAGAGGTATTTTACTAACTTCAGTCATTTATCCTTCATCCCAGTATTCTGCAGTCCCTCTACCACGTTTCTCCTTCCAGTTATCCTTGACAGCAGGAAGTGAATCAGTGGATGGAGGACCGAGTAGCTTTATCTGCTCAGCCTGCCTGTAACAGCGATGAGGTGTGATGCTCTGTCTTTAACCACCATGATTAAAAGTGTAATTTATTTAAGGTGCAAGGCAGCAATGACCTTTAAAACTATGTTTTGAATGGGCATAGCAATAAAATCTGGGATGGACCAAAGCAGAGCATATTATGTGTCTGGAACTTTACCTTCAGCTTCTGGCCAGTTTACTTTCAGGAGCTCAGATGTAATGTGCTGTTTGAGTGTCCTATTCTAATTTTACCACTAACAGACTTGCTTCTTTGTGTTTTCTCTTTATTTGATACAGGAAAGACCTTAAGCTATTGGTGTTTCAGCCCTGGATACAGCATGCATGAGCTTGTTCGTCAAGGAGTCAGGACAATTATCCTTACTAGTGGGACACTCTCTCCCCTCTCATCATTTACAATGGAAATGCAGATGTAAGTACCTGGATATGTGAACAGGCCATTACTCGTAATGCACAATCTGCTCTTACGATTTTAGAGTTTATATCTGGATTTTTGAGTGTTTGAGGCTGGCAACCAGTAGGGAATCACATAATGATTATGTCTGGGATCTCACTTTCCTGTTTCTTTAGCCCTTTTCCTGTTTGCTTGGAGAATCCTCATGTTATCGAGAAACACCAGCTCTGGGTTGGGATCATTTCTAAGGGACCTGATGGAACTGTGCTGACTTCTACCTATGAAAGGAGGTAATGAACTTCTCTGTGGAATTCTGATTTGGAGTCTTGTGTTCTGACACTTTGGGTTCTGCTTACAGGAGGATGCTCGTGAAATAAGTGGTCTCTGTAGTTCTTTACCTCGGTAAACCCTGTGCTGAGTAACACCCTTCTTTAACGGCTAGTATTAAAATTGAGAGATGGAGGGCTGGAAGAGGTCAAATGCCAGGGCACTGAGTTGCACTGAAGTCCTTATTGACAGTCCTCTCTTTTACCTCCACATTGCCTTCTTAAGGAAAATAAATCCAAATGTTTGTCAACAAGCTTTTCACCATCATTTTTCTCACTTTTCTCTAGTATTTCATCATTTTGCCTGTGTCTTTCTGGTCTTCGGTACTTCTGGTGCCAGCAAAGAAGGCCAAAACTTGACTTCATTGTGTATTGACTTTCTTGTGCAACGTGGTGATATCATTGGCATCCCTGTGTACAGTTTCATGCTTTGGTGCACTTGTCAACAGGTTTTATGCTTGCCAGTTCTCTGCAGTTACTAAAGAGAAGGCATACATGGGTGCTAGCACTGTGTTTAGGGATGTGATCCTTCTGTAGTGTTTTGAAATGAGAATCAGTTCTTTGTGTCTGATATGTGTGTTCTTCCATTCAACTCTCTTCCGCCCGTTCTTCAGTCTGTCTCAATTTCAACATCAGAGAGAAAACTCTGGCTGCGAATTCCATGACCTAACCTGCTGCAGGCCTGGCTTACTCATTTTTAGGAACACAGAAAAATAGATCTCAGAGACCTTTTACTGGAATAAAACCCACCAAATCAGAGCAGAGGAATGCCAGATGTTCCATGGAACTGGAAAAGGGCTCAGCAATTGCAATTGATTTTACAGACAATGAGTAGCCTGGAAACCCCTCAGACTGTATTTTTCACTTACAGAAGCTTCATGTGCTCTTTCAGTGTATTTCATTGAAGATGCTGTCCTTTTGAAAGGAGAAAGTTGGGAAACCCCCTCCTAAGGCCTAGAGCACTTGCTCTTTTGCAGGAAGGGAATACACAGTGGTTACTGTGTTTCGATAGTGTCTGCGTGGTGATACTGGTGGTTTTAGGTCTTATAAAAATGAATACCTTTGGTTTGTCCCTGCATATATAAGTTTCCAGGGAAAACAGTACCCAGAACTACGAGGCACAAGAAAGAACCATAAAGGCACGAGAGCACAGGTGAATTGTCAGTCAGGGCTGGAAGGCACAGAAGTACTGCTCACTGTAGGCCAGTGCAACCAAAACCAACCAGTCAACCCTAAAGTGATTTGTGTTACGCCACAGGTAAATAATTACCATAATAACCAGATTCACCCTTTTTGCCTGTCAGCTTCACCACACCTGATTCATCAGTAATTCATTTAAACAGTTGTAATGTTAGTCAGGCTTGGCAGCATCTCCAGACTTTGTTGGCAGAGCCTTTACTTGTTAGTATTAATTGCAGAACTCAGATGCTGCCCATTTCCATTTGTTACTGCTTTGATATTATTGAAACTTTGATCATCTGTGGTGCTAATAAGAAGGAGATTTAATGGTTATATGTAGTCAAGGTTTTACAGATTTTGTGTCCTTAGTATGGGTGCTTGCCATGGTAAGGAGAGCAGTTTTAAGCGTGGATATGCTGTGTGAGATGAATATCACATGTGTGAAATACACAAGATGTGTCAATATGCATGAAATGCCTAGAAAAGGAAGTACATTTGTGTTACTTGATTTTTCCTTATAGGTTTTCAGAGGATTATTTATCTTCTCTGGGGAAAACAGTTGGTAAGTGGAGTGTGTGGATTTCAAATGGGGTTTTGCATGGGATTTTTAGAAGCATCCCAGAAGGAGAAATGCCAAAGAAGACTTGTTAGGACAGAGAAAGGTAAAGGATTGCACTATATATCTAACTGCTCTCTGGTTCTTTGTGCTGCTGTTTGCCCAGGCAGCTGGCTGTTGTAATTGTCATTATGTCTGAGTCCTACATTTAATGTTTCCAAATTAAGAGTTGTTTTGTTGTCAAGTGTTTCTGTTTGGGTCAAAAATGTGGTCCCTAAACACGGTCAGAAGGTGGCGCAGACAGACGGCGATGATGCAGCCCCACATCCTTTGCAGGGCAGTTGAGCATCACAAGAAGTCAATGCAGTTTCTTGTGGTGCTTTTAAAGGTGCTGTCAAGCCCGCCCTAAGTCTGTCTGACTTGAAAAGTGTATTCTTTGTGATCAGAAAACTCTTGAAAGCAGTCTTATGGTACCTCATCCATTGCTTTGAGTGTTTGGGCTGCAGTGGAGAAAACAATCTAGAACTTGTCACAAGTGGACACTGGCAGATGATGTAGTGTTTGGTGTAGCTCATATCTTTCATCCTGTTATCACTACCCTTTAGAAAGCTAGTTAGGCATCTGTATTAAGGTTTATACCTTCGTGACAAGATTACTGAACTGATTTTGTAAGTGTAAAGCAACTTCTAATACATGAATATTGGTGTTGAGAAAGTAGGAGAGATTTTGGAAGCAGCCATGCTGTTATTTTGCCTCTGCAGTCTTCCCAGGATGGAAATGCCCTCAGCTACTTATTTATCTGTCTCACTGCAGGTAACTTGGTGCGAGTTGTGCCAGATGGACTGTTGGTGTTCTTTTCATCGTATCCTGTCATGGATAAGAGCCTGGAATATTGGAGAGTACGCTCATTGCTCTGCCTTTATTAGGTGTTTGGTTGCATAGGTCAGACAGTTTGTCCTGATGCTGTCTAACCATGCTCATGAAAAATTCTCTGTTAATAAGTTAATCATAAAATCTGGAAATTAAAAGCCCAGGTCAGGCTTCTTTTACTTTGATTATGCTACATTGAAATGCAGTGGTGCAGCAACCAAACCCGAAAGGATCTTAATACATTGTCTCCTCCGCTATGTCCTTACATGGCTGTGTCTGATGTTCATGATCTGTTTAACAGGAGCATGATTTTGCTAGCAGAATAGAAGAAGTGAAGTCAATGTTTGTGGAGCCCAGGAACAAAGGAAACTTTTCAGAGGTAGGTTATTTGCATTACATACCTGTAACATTTTCAGAAACTTTTTATGTTTAATACCTTCTCCAAGATGTGTTTGGGTTTGAAATGCCCAAATTTTATCCTAGGATAAAATTGATTTTAAGAGAAATTGCTATGCTAGGATGACAATAACTAAAAAGCTAGGATCCTGGTATCACTTCACCAGTCAGCATCTCTTAACGTCCTGCAGGACGTTCCCTCCCAGCTTGTCATGCTTTAGGTGCTAAGTAGCTGTGCAGTGTCATCTTGTTCATTTGTAGCTGTTCTGTTTGCTTCTTAGAGTAAATGATACCCTTGGATTGCTTTCCTCGTTTGCTGTTTTCCTCAAGGATCTGCAGAACCACACATCAGTCCATGTTTCACCTTCTTATCCGAAGCATCTGACATGAATCTTTCATGCTTACCCAGATGTGTGCTAGGTTTTGCAGTGATGGTTTTACTGAGCAGGTGGCTTCTCACATTTGCAATTAGTAAAAGTAAAGACCATGATACTAAACCAAATTAATCACGTTTTGCATCTCGGTGCACAAGTCAAATTTAGCTAATTACTTTCTACTTACACAAAGGGTAATAACATTCTGGCTCTTGTTTAAACTTGTTTACCTTTTAGGTAATAGATGCCTACTATAATAGAGTTGTCTGTCCTAAGTCCAACGGGGCTGCTTTTTTGGCAGTATGTCGGGGGAAGGTAATGTAACTGAGACCTTGTTTCATCTGAGTTCAGGTTATATAGTTTAATGGGAAAAAGCCTTACGGATTTCAGTACATTTCTATGACATTGGGAAATAAAACTAAAAGAAATGGATCACCCTGAAGCCTTTTCAAAATATCAAGTTTATATATGCCTCATTCTTGTCTTTATTAAAGAAATGCGTCTTTCAGTTCCTCAAATGGGATAAGCATCATCATTCTTGCATTTCCTGTTGGCTGCTCCCTGAAAACTCAGCCCATTAAATGAGAACAACTGTCTGGGAGAAGAACTGAAGGAAACATTTGTAATTAGACATGTTAGAACAACACTGCTGAAAACCAGAAATATTGCTTGGCTTTAAAACACTTCCATTGACTTCAAGTCCATTTGGCTTTTCGTTTACACTTTCCAGTGCTGACAAATGGATTTATGATTATCAGTGGGAATATTTGCAGAATCGTACATTACTCTTAAAGCCTTTTTGCTGCCGCTCACCAAGAGACAATTCAATTTCCTTTGAGCCTTCAGTCCTAGCCTCCAAAGTGGCTGTCACATCAGCAAAGGCAGAGCTCTTTGTGGTGGGACTCTCAGCTGAAGATTCCCTTCCTTCCAACAGCAGTGTATTACCCTGAGAGGAATGGGGTCTGTGGAGAGATATTGCTTTGCAGTAATGTGCAGTTGAAGGACAGACTGTTTAGCTTGTTGAGAGCAAAGAGTTAATTGCATGACTACAAAGTTGGAACTAGTAGAGAAGATAAACCAAATGGCTGGTGTTGTTAAAAGCTCTAAAACTAGCTCATTTCTTAGCCAGATTCCTGGTAGCTTTCCATTATTGCTTTGAAAGGATTCTGTTCATTTTTTCATGTCAGAAAAGGTTTTCTCATGTTCTTATGTCTTATGAGCAATTCTGACTCTGGAAGGTTTAAACAGAGGTATTAAGTGACATTTCAGACATCTGAATACAGCTGTTCAGTGATTGCATTGGCTGAGGATGTGCTTTGTCAGAGCTTCCTGGAGGAAAAGGAGAAGTTTATAAAGTCCTGATACCAAAAGGAAAAAACCTAGTTGGAACCATGCGTATCATATTCATGCGCAGCACTTGGCTAGGGATTAAATTTAGCAGAGGAAAAAGCCTGAATTGCTCTGAAATGTCACTTCAAATCCTGTTGATAATGGGAAATGCTCTCTCCTCAGGCCAGTGAGGGCTTGGACTTTGCAGACAGAAATGGCCGAGGAGTCATCATTACGGGGCTCCCGTTTCCTCCTCGTATGGAGCCCAGGGTTGTTTTGAAGATGCAGTTTCTGGATGAGATGAGAAGGCATGGGACAGGTTCACAGGTGATACTGGGCAGTGTTTCACTGTTGGCTGTTTGCAGTTTTGTGTCATTGTTTCTCCCTCTTGTCTCTGTGGATTTTGGCTTTTGTTACCCTCCCAGTCTTGTGCGACCATGAATGTCAAAAAGTCAAAGAACCCTGGGAGGTTGTCACAAATACAGTCACTTTTAGTTAGATAATGTTAAGGGTTCTGAGTTCTCTCTCCAGTGGCATGGTGTCAATCAAATAGAGACTCAAAAACTGGTATAAATAAGGTTTGAGTCAAACTCTTTGTATATGTGTTATCTATCCATCTTTCTATGGGAGTTGTTTCATCCAGGGAGAGTGGGCAGGAGGAGCTGCCTGTGCTGGCTGCTTTGGCTTTTTACGTGGTGTATGTTACAGGACAAGGGGGAGTGGCTTTACCCTGCCAGAGGGGAGATGGAGATGAGCTCTTGGGCAGAAGCTCTTCCCTGTGAGGGTGCTGAGGCGCTGGCACAGGGT